>JAJOOR010031496.1:0-18182 GCA_036250505.1 Solanum acaule | reverse complement strand
TACACGAATTTAAGAATTTTAATAATATTTTGAATCATCTGAATTAAAAAAAAAACATATATATAAAATATACCAACATGTCATTTGATCTTTTGATATTTAATATTTCATTTAAAATTTTGAATTAATAAATTGTTAACATGAAAAAAAAATTAATTTATTAATACAACATAAAAATAAAGGACAAAATGTAAATACATTTTAAACTATTAATGTTTTATGAAATAAAAATAATCAAAAATTAATGTATCCGTGCAACGCGTGGGTATGTATACTAGTTTTAAGAGAATAATCAAATTATGACTATCCGAATAAATGAACATCGCATACACTGTTAAGCTGAACATTGTATATTAGACCTTTTGTAACTTTATGATTAATTGTGATTTGAATGTGTGTCATGTTATATTAATAATAAATGTAATTTATTATTGTAACTTTATGATCATTACAATAACACAGATCTATTTTTTGAGGAAGATTATACAGGTGACAACTCATAATATTTATTTACCATTTTTCTAAAGTAACTTTACAAAATTACCTAATAATCCAATTCAGATACAAGAGTCATATTTGATATAATTAATATATTAGCCATGATTTATCACGGTTAAAAAAAGGGGCTAGGAGTTCATCTTAACCGTGGGTCGTGGCTAAATAGCGATAGATCGTGGCTGAATAGTGAATTGGGCTATATTTCATCTTATTATTTTCTTGGATACACTTTTTTTTTTTTAAAACTAATAACTTTTTGATAAATATTTGAAAATATCCTCCTTTTTTTCTCAAGACTCACGAAAATCTTATTCCACGCAGGGGTGAATTTAAGTGGCAAAAATGGGTCAGCAGAACCCGTGGTCATCCGACAAAATTCGACAAATTATTTGTATAATTTTTAAAATATACTAAATATTAAATAAAGGAACTGTTCATTGGTTCAAGGGTTGGTTTGATTGCCAGATTGATCGTTTGATTCCTAGAAAGGACCTCTTTTTAAAAATTAACTAAAGAGCATCATTGTTTGTTATTTTTTTGGAAAATGAAAAAGGACCTCTTTTTAAAAATTAATTAAAGAGCACCATTGTTTGTTAATTTTTTGAAAAAAATTCATTTTCTTTGAATAAAGTGTACTTTTTAAATTTCTTGAGATGCAAAATTGCATATTTTTTTAATAAATGGTTTCCTTTAATAATTCTTTTCCAATCAATAATTCATATAACCAATGCATTTAATTTTTCTTGTGACATAGTACTCGAGATATATCAAACTTCTAATAATTTTTTTCTTTAATATTATTTTTTCTCGAATATCATATTTAATAGTTTTCTTATGAAAAACCTATAATCTATTATTGCTAAAATAAATGAGGCCCTCAAATTTGGGAGCCTAAAATGATTGTTTTTTTCTTAAAGGAGCAGAGCCGCCCTTGACAATGATGCACCCGTCTTTTTGAAATCTTGAATTCACCTCTGATTCCACGTGTCTGGGAGTACTCACTCTAGAACAATTAGATTATAGAATTGCTTGCAAAACATAGTGACTTTTTGGTATGTTTTGTTTCAATTCATGTGACAATATTTTTATCATGGACAAACCTCCTATCCGATCGTAAATTTTGAGAGTAGAATTTTCTTTTAAAAATTTGAAAACATCTTTTTGCTCATGAAAGTTGATTAGTTTTTCAAAAATCTATCTTCTAAAAAAAATTCAAATTCCATAAAATTTGTCCAGATCATTTTTTTTTTGAAATTTTGGTGAAATATCACTTCCGCTCAAAAGTCTTCAATTTTTCCCCAAGTAGAATGCATGTTTGTCACGACCCAAGGGTACCCCCTAGATGTGATAAGGTGTATAGAACCCCGAAGGACTCCATACAAGCCACTTAGTCCTCATAACATAAGAAATAGAACAATAAGAGTAAAACACATTTCAAGTCTTAAAAAGTTTTCATAAAAGAATGCGGAAGTCTAGACACTTGTCTCATCATAGCCATCTATTACAATATCAAATGAAATTGGGCCTAGCCCATACCTCATGTTCAAAAGTAGCAATACAAGAAAGGAACTAAACAATAAAACTCCGTCCTCGAAGCATGAGGACTCATCAAAGCTCGAAATCTCAAGATCAACACTTAGCCACGAAACTGACCCTGACTGCTGGACCCTATATTTGGGAAAAATGTAGGCAAAAGTATGCATTAATACAAAAATGTACTAAGTATGATAACTATGAAAGAAATTACTTAAAACATGCTAAAAGGGACATTTCATTTCAAAGCATGCATATTGCCAAGTTTAAACATCTTATAAGAGATTAGAAATCCTAAGTCATATATAAACATGGACAATATAAGTCAACATCATCTTTAACACCTTTGAACTCATGTAAATACTTGTTGAAGTAACTAAAGTTCATTATTCATGTTCTTGTTGTGGGAGATAAGCCTTAACCAACATGAGACCATGTGAGCTATAACATGATCACCCGGTGTTACTCACACCGAAAAGGGTTGTCCTACTTGCCTAAGGTAGAACCATGGTTTGTTAGCTTAGGTGGATCCACTAGCTAAATAACCTACGGGGGCACGTAGTTTATGGGATACGGAGATTCCTACTAGAAATTCGGACTCAACTGACCTAAAAGGCTTCCATTTCATGAGACATACATGGGAAGCCCAGACTCAACTGACGTAAAAGACTTCCATCTCATTTCAATATCCACTGGGTGCTAAGCATAAATCCCACAGAGTACTTATTAAGTCTTACTTAACTCATGTCTCATGGAAGGATGTCTTTGACAACCAATCCAAGTTAGTTCATTAGGATAGTTCTTAGATCATGCGTGAGAAAACCTTTCACCATCCATGTCTACATGTAAATTCAATTCGGTGAGAAAGCCTTTCAACCTTAGAATCTTCATTATATGAGAAAAACTTTCACATCATGTTTATTATGTGTTCATGAGAATGTCCTTTCAATCAACACAACAACATTGTCATAATCATTGACACTTCACTCTCAAAGCATCCTTAAAGCATTTACATAAAGTTCATAAAACATGCATAATTTCATAGAGAAAAGACATAAAGTGACACCAGAAGTTGTCCCGAATTTTCAACAAGACACCTTAACTATGCGGACGTCCTATTATCCTCCTAAACAATTCTGAACATATATTATTACATCATTTTTCGATCAATTCCAGATTTTAAATGACAAGTGTATCACACACCAATCATTGTGTGACACATGTTAACTTAATTTGAAATATATATTTTTTTTCATTTTAAGTTTTTTTTTATTTCTCTCTCTTACTTTTTGACTTATTTTAATTTTATTACTTTAATTTTAGTTTCATTTTAATTTCGACTTCATTTTCCACCCCTACTTTCAAGGTACCCCTCCCTCCATTTTCTTTCTTTCTTTCTTCTTCTTCTCCTCCCACCCTCACCTCACCCCACCCACATGTCAAGTTGAGCCCCTCCATTTTCTTTCTTTTTTCTTCTTCTTCTTCTTCGGTCAAATTCCTTTCTTTCAAAAATTATACTATTTTCTAGACTTTGTTGAGTTATTGATAACAAAACTAATTATTTTTCTAAGAAGAATCAAAATTTTGAAGGTATCATCAATTGATTTATCTCATTTTCATATAACTTCAAAACTAGAAATGATAATTTTGAAAGAATAAGAATTCTCCGAAAATTGAAAAAGTTTAATTGAAATTTGGATAAAAAAAACTAAATAATACCTACTAATCATCTTGAAATCTAATGCGTTTATCAAATTGTTCGAAATGTAATAAAATATTCAGATATAATTTTAAAATTGAAGAGAGTTAAACTAATAGTAGTATAAAAGGGAGGTGGAGTTGTGGTAAAAAGTGACACTGAAAGTGAGAAGTTTTAATGAAGATGACAATGAATTTTTGAAGAAGAAGGAAGAAAGAAAAAGAAAAAAATAATAAGGAGAAAAAGTTAAAATAATAAGAAAAAAAAGAAAACATTTTATAGCAAAATACTTGTAAAAATAAAATTATATTCATTTTTTAAGTTTGTTCACGCTCTTTAAGAGAGTGCATACACTCTCCATGCCAGGTGAACGAGTGCATACACTCTCCATGCCAGGTGAACAAAAAATGATGTAATAATATCAGTTCAGGATTGTTTAGGGGGGTAATAGGACTCTTGCATAGTTTAGGTGTCTTTTTGAAAATTTAGGACAATTTTAGGTGTCACTTTATGTCTTTTCTCTAATTTCATACTTACTCTTTCAAGGTTTTAAACCTACTTTCAATCATCACATCTAGAATTCAAGCATTTGACATGGATTTCATTATAATTCATGTGATTATATCACCTCATGCATCAATTCATAAAATTCCTCTTTCATCAACAAAGACCCACATCATAAGATCACATGGGTTCTTGGGGATACATCATGAAAACCATAGGAAATCATCAATTCATGTTTAGTATAACATAATTCAACCATTGGAATCAAGTTTGAAAGGAACCAATGACTTTTGAATCAAACCATAACAATGGGGGATTTCTATCCTTTTTTTTTAAATTGAATTTTGAAGGAACCTCATGGATGAATCCTTAGATAAAAGCTATCATACCTTAACAACAAAGCCCAATGCTAAGCTTTAATGGAGGAATTGATCCTTGACCTTGAACCTAGCTTGAACTTCCTTCTTCTACTTCTTATAGTTTCTAGAGAGAGAAATATTTGAGGGGAGGAAATTTGGGAAAATCTTTTGGGTTTTGAAAAATATGACTTGAATGATGAATTTAAAGGGTTAAAATCACTTATATAGGTGTACTAGGCTTATACAAAATGACCTCACTTTAATCTAACTCAAACTGGAAACTCCCAAAATAGCCCTTACTTGGCAGCCTATTGGCCAGCCTTCACGAGCCGTGGTCCTCACCACTGGTTGTGGTCCTGCTTATGGTCTTGGACCAGTAGCTAGGCCACCTTGTCTTGCCCCTTAGGAGTTGAAGTCATCACCACGAGCCTTCGCACGAGCCGTGGTCATCACCACTGACCGTGAAGTGGCTCGTGAAGGTGAGCCCAACTTGGGCAGCCGTTGGGGAGGTACTGCCTCACCATCATGGGTGGAACCACGAGCCGTGGTGGCCACCACGAGCCGCCTATGCCTTTGTGGTGGAGGACAATGCCTTGGTAAGCTTGGCAGCCTTGGCCCTTGCCCTTTTTCCTTAGCTCTTGCCCCTAGTTCTTGGCTTGTTGCCTTCATAGTTAGCGCTAGTTAGCCTACTAGACTACGGGGTGTCATAATGTCCAAAGACACCTCAAATTTTAAAACTATTTTCCAATGAACTTCAAAAACTCTGTTTTTTTCTTTTTCAAGTTTCAACTCTATAGAAAAACACTACAAAAGTTTTAAAAAGAAAAATACTTTAAACATATAACTTAAAACATATGTTACATATTTATGAGGCAATAAATTATCTCATAAACCGAACATAAAATGAAAATTTCAAAATTAAAATAGTTAATGCATATCAAAAGGTGAAATTATTCTTGAACAAAAAGAGTATTTCTTGTCTTGGTATAAAAGTATTTTGATTTCATCATTCAAAATTTGTTCAATTAATCGTTGAGTTGTTTTTCTTCTTTATAATTTATTGTAACATACATTTTGTTAAAAAAAGAAACGTAGCAAAGTTTAACCTCTAAAGAGTAAAAAAGAATACCAATAAATAATATATTATAAAACAATATAAGCGATGAACAACCAGGAGAAAAAGAAAAAAATATATTTATATATTAGTTTTTTAATGGTTCAAGATTCTGATATAAAGTAAAAAAATTAAATCATATGACCTAAATTTAAAACGTAGAAAATTAATATCTGTACGGAAAATCTGGATTTGAAGACTTTGGGTGCACCAATATTACCTTAACTGAAATATGAGCTCTAAGATAAACTTAAATAAAAACCGTGAAATAAACACTCTAGATGGATTTAAACCAGATTGCGGGTGGATCCTCTAGCTTGTACAACAACATAATGACACTCCTATGTTTGTCATGGGTGCACGTTAATTTTATCCTAATTTCTGTCAGTTTCTCAAGATAGATATACATATATATAGAGAATTTTTTCCGAAGTTAACGGGTGCACGTGCACCCCACCTAGAGGGGTGGGTCCGCCTCTGTTTGTAGATGTGAAGATGCTTTTAGTGGTCCTTTATTGATTTAGGACAAAACATGAGAAAATGGTCAAATGCCCCCTTAATCTATAGTCGAATTTTCAACTGCACATTTATATTTCACGGACCTCTTACTACCCCTTGGACTATTTTAAAGTGGAATATATACAACCCTAAAACTAGATATCTATATCCTTTCCATGTAGTGTGCACCACACGCCTGCCAATTGTCAAATATCATATATATCTAAATAGAAGAAAAAACATAATTGTTGTTCTTCATCATCATCTTCTCCACTCTTCACTTCTCCTAAGCTATGCTTTAATTTCTTTCATTGTAACACTCCAAAACATTTATCTCTCTCCACCCCATTCCTCTCTAGTCACGCCCACCCCCACCTCCACCTTTCATAACCCACAAAATCAAATATCAATATTCATTAGCAGCAGCACCACAACTTTATTAGCTATTTAGACAACCCCTTTCACCTTTCCTACTCAAATTCCACAATTTCAACACCAATTTAAGTTTGGAGTTCTCGCTAATCTTCTTGGAATTGGGTATGAATATGCCCTTTTGATTTCTTTTTTAAATAGTGGAGGATTTACACATTCTAAGTATTACACTCGAAGAAATCACGTTTTTTAGGGTTGAGTAGAATCAATTAAGGGTTGCTTCTCAAGTTCATGAAATCTTATTGTGTGTAGTTTTGACTTTAGATTCCTTTATCAGACGATAATAGAGACTAAAAATTAAGATTTGAAGGCTGATAAATTTTACCAGAGCAAGGAAATAATTAATGAATATTTAGTTTTTTGACTACATAAATAATAATTTTAATGATTATTTGGTAATTTTGATGGTGATTTGTAGTGTTATGATTGTGAGTAATAGTGAGACAAATTATGAAAACGTATTAGAAGATAGGTGAGGAGATGTGGTTGCTATGGTGATGGTGGTGGGCAAATGTACAGGTGGGGTGAGTGTTGACTGATGAGAGAGAGACACACACAGAGAGGGGGGGTGGGGGGGTGGGGGGAAGGATGAAGGGAAAAGAAAAAAAGTAAAGAAAATAAAGTTAAAAGGCAAAATTTGAAAAATTATATTTAACAAAAAGTTAAAATATTTTTTATCAGTTCTTTGTCTTTCACATGTCTTTAAGAGTGTGAGCAAACTCTCTATGCCATGTCATCACTTAAGGGTATAATTATTCCACTTTAAAATAGTCCAAGGGGGTAATATGGTTCCCGTAAAATATGAGTGTGTAGTTGAGAATCCGATTATAGATTAGGAGGAAATTTGACCATTTTCTCACATAACTTTTTAAGTCTGAATTCCAAGAATACACTTGAACTTTGTGAAGGTTCAATTATCTCCTCTAAGTAATTTTGAGTTGGTATTATTATATCAATTTTTGTCCATCGAGCATAAAGAGTAAATAGTGTATGCACTCTCTCAGATAGCGTGAACAACCTAAAATAATGAAAATAATTTTATTTTTATAACCATCTTGTTTTTGCTATTGTTATAAAAACTCTTAAGTCAACACCTTGGTCCTTAGCTGATTTGGAAAAATAGATAACACACAATTCTAACCACTATCAGAAACATAACTTTGACTCCCAATCTTCACCCAAACTTAACATTCACAATTCACATGATCCACAACATTACAATAAGCCATAATTTATTCAACACACCATTCAAATAACCCTCACATCCAAAGATCCTTAAAACATCACTACGATATATAGTATGCACCCCTAGTCTATCCAAGGACCATCCCAACAATTTAAAATAACCAACCCAGCTCCTGAAGGACCAACATGCAATAAATCTGACATAATACCTAAATTTGGTCCTCTTATGGAACCAAACATGTAACCATCACGCCACGAAAACGTAAATCCGGTTCTCTCATGGAACCCACAAACAAACTATTAGTGTACTAGGCGTTGTACTCATGCCAACCGTTACTATTTACCGACATGGTATCCAAGCCAATCATATATGAATATTTCCATACCAAGAATGATACTCATGCCAACCGTTAGTATATCATACGTGGTATCCGAGTCAATCGTGGGTATATCCTTGTCACGATCCAAAGTATACTTAAGTGTAACATGGTGTATAGAATCTCAAAAGGCTCTACAAAAGCCACTTAACATACATTATACAAGATCATAGAAATAAAGATTTCAAAAGTAACAATATCATATAAAGGAAAGAGTTCGACATAACGGAAGTCTAACATAGTATCAACAAGACATCTATTACATCAAAAGAAAGTGGTTGAGACATAACCCTTACACCACATACATATGAATGAAAATTGAAATAAAGAAACCAATAAAGGTGTCCTAGTCCTCGGAACATGAGGACTCATTAATCTTCGAGTGCAAAGAGAAAGATCAACTAGCCACAAGTGTGTGGGGTAGGAGTGTTGGACCCTACATTAGTAAAACAATGTAGGCACAAGCATGCATTAGTACATGAAGTATACTAAGTATGAAAGAAATGCATAAAAGTTATGAAATCACGCTAAAAAGGGCTTTACATGAAATGCAATGACGAAGCTAAGGCATATGATAAGAGGTTATAAAATACTAGTCATAATCATGGTCAATGCAAGCGTAACATATATAAAACACTTTATGAGATACTTTGAAGGTAACCTTAGTTCATTATTGTTGAAAGTTTACCATTAATTGACATAGACCATGTGAGCTAAAACATGGGATGTGGTGTCTATCCCACACCGAAAAGAGATGGCATTACTTCGAAAGGCAACAACCTTAAAATTATAGCTTACATGGATCCACTAGCCAAGACAACCTACAGGGGCATGTAGTTAGGAACAAGAAGATTGATACTAGAGACCCGAGCTCTACTAACGGGAGAGCCTCCATCTCAATATCCTCTAGGTACTAAGTAAAATCCCACGAAATAGTCATTGGTCATAATAATTTCACCATTCATGGAAAGTGATCTAAAGCATATTTATATACCGAAATTGCCAATAATCGCCCACATTAGGGTTAAATTTAAGAATAATCTTGAGACTATTGACTTTGTTGTACCTAACTTGCTAGGATTGTGCACTAAGACATGTGATTAGATGATGCAAGAAAGTTCAAGGTGAATGGGGTCCATTTGAGCAAAAGAGGAGCGAGGAAGCATGAATATGGAATGAGGAGCAAACCCAAGTGGTGCATTGCCTGGTGCGAGGCGCCAAGGCAAAAACTACTGATGCAACCTTGAGGGGCACTTCCTTGCGCGAGGTGCCAAGGCAGAACTACAGAGCACGCCTTGAGGCGCACTATCTGGCGCGAGGCGCCAAATCCTGAACTACTGAAGGCTGAAGCTAGTGCACTGTCTGGCGCGGCGCCCCAGCCTGTGCCCGACGTGCACAACAAAAAATGATTTAACTAGGACTCCTCTTTTGATTGGAATTGGGAATACTTTTCCTAAACTCCATAAATAGGACCCTAGGGATATTTTGTTAGGGTTCGACTTATTTTTGGTGTGCAAGAGCAAGGATTAATGTTTTGTAGTAGGTTTTGATTCTCTAAGTCATCTTTATTTTGGAAATCGCATAAACAATACTATTTTGCGGGTTTTTAATATTATGAGTGGCTAAACACCCTTGTTCTGGGGCTAGAGTTACGGATGATTTTTGAGTATTAATGGTTTTGGATTAATTCATGGTTATCACTTTAAGTTACTTCTATGTTCTTGTTTTAGTATTTCTTGACTGTCCATCTTAGAAATAAATCTCTTGTCTACTCTTAAACTCGGGAGACGCTAAGTTAGATAGACCAAAGAATATAGAAAGCTTGATCTTCCATTAATTTGAGTTGATTTGTGTTTAGGAGTGACACTTGGACAAACACCTAGCTTGGTTATAAAACATGATGAAATATAAATGCTCGCCAATTAGGACTGCCTATCCCCGCTCAACGATGTAGTTAGACAACTAATTGGAGTAGGCGATTAGAGGTCAGGAGACCATGACCATATAATTAAGTTTATAAATCAGTGGCTTGATAACCTAAATTAGTTCATTACCTGAGATATAATACTTGAAATTCAATGCATGCTGCAGCCCTGTAATTGTCTTTTACTTGTTTAAAACATCGATTTGAAGTTGTTCACATTAGTTACTTTACTTATTGTAGTAGTCGTAGTAGTAGTAAACAACATTCAATCTCTGTTATAGATTCTCTTGTCGAATTGTGGAGTTATCTTAGCAAATATAAGTTGATCATAAGTCCCTTGGGAACGATAACTCTTTTCTAAAAAGAACTATACTACTTGTGCAACCACGTACATTTGCGTGTGCATTTGGGCGCAATAAGTTTTTGGCGCCACTACCGGGGGCTTAAGGAATTAATTTTATATTTAATTTTCTTAACTCTACAATTAGATTGTTCAAGTGTTAATAGCTTGATCTTTAGATCTTTTGTATTGTAGACACTTGGTTCTTAAGTCTGGCTCGAAAAGGAGATCTTGTCGACCCAGACGACGAACCTAAAAGAGCCCTTTGACTACGCAGAAAACTAGTTAATCAAGGACATCAACAAGAATTGTGACTAGGTATCTTGGAAGATATTGAGGGTGACCACATAGGAAACATGAACAACGAAGGACGAGAGGTACCCCCCAGTTATACCGGCAAGACCAGTCTGTGATGTGGTAGTCCCACTCACAGCCAATGTGGCGTCAAGTATACGGAAACCACCGGTAGGTGGAAGATTTGAGCTAGAACATGGTGCAACTCATCCACGGAATGGGGCAATTCACCGGTCTCCCTCACTAGGATCCCCAAGTGCATATAAGGAACTTTCTAGAGATAAGCGATACATACATCCCAAATGGGGTTTCATCGAATTATGTGAGGTTGACTTCCACTCACAGCCAATATGGAGTCAAGTATACAGAAAACACCGGAAGGAGAAAGATTTGAGCTAAAATAGAACATGGTGCAACTCATCCACAGAATGGGGTAATTAACCGGTCTCCCTCACGAGGATCCCCAAGTGCATATAAGGAACTTTCTGGAGATAAGCGATGCATACATCCCAAATGGGGTTTCATCAAATTATGTGAGGTTGACTCCTTTACACACTCATTATTGGGAGAATCAAGGCAGTGGTTAGATACAGAGCCACCAAATTCCATCACAACAAGGGATTATTTGGCGCAGAAGTTCTTGAGTCGATTCTTTCCATTAGGCAAACTTGCAAGGTTGAGGAGTGAAATATTGAGCTTTAAGCTGAAAAATGGGGAAGATATGTACCAAGCATGGGCTCGATTCAAACAATTGTTGAATGCTTGTCAACATCACTACCAAGCTAATGAGGTACTTACTCACACTATCTTTGAAGGTCTTGATTATAATGCACGCGTACTTCTTAATAGTGCAGCAGGTGGATAAGCTTTAGCAAAGACTCATGAGGAGCTATTTTACCTCCTAGATAGACTCTCAGAAGGGAACCTGTTTGGGATGGGAAAGTACCAAGGACCATGACACGAAGGGCTGCCAGAATTCTAAATGTGGATCAAGCTACTGCAATAAACGAAAAACTAGATGCAATGAACCATAACATAACCATGTAGTTCAAGCAAATTGCACTAAATCAAGCACCGATGAATGCTATACAACAAACAACAATTGGTGTGGAGCACATGAAATTGAATTTTGTGAAGCGAATCCGGACTCCGAGAACTATGTGGGCAATGCACAAAGCGGTAAAGGTCCGCAGGGTTTCAGCAATACTTATAACTCTAGTTGGAGAAACCATCCTAACTTCTCATGGGGTGGAAATAAAAAAGAGAGCCAAAACCAAGTGCAAGGGTCTAATCAGTACCGAGCACAAGGAAATGAGCAACAATATCAAAATAATAGCCAAGGTGGAAACCAAAGTGCACAAAAAGGGGGTATGACTAATGAAGAGTTGTTCTAAAAGTTGATGGTAGAAATCGGGAAGAACAATGTCGATAATGCAAAAATCAATGCAAGGGTGGATATGCAGGATGAGACTTTGAGGAACATCCAAATGTCATAGTTAAATCTGGAAAAACAAGTTGTGCAAGTATCTAATTCGCTCAACTTGCACCCACAATGAGGTTTAACGGGTGACACTGAACCCGACCCTAAGCAATTGAATGTTGTGATTACCAGAAGTAGGCTACAACTAGAGGAACTAGCTCAAAAGAAGAGAGATATTGAGGTAGTGAGTAGTGAAAATAAGCAAGAAGAGGTGGTAGATAACTCCAATATTGAGAAGAGTGTTCCTTAAATGAAACCACCTCATCCATTTCCACAAAAGTTCAGAAAGCAGAATGAAGATGAATGCTTCGGTAAGTTTCTCTCTCTCCTTATATAGGTTCACATTAAACATCCTTTGGTTGATATTTTACAGGGAATTAGTAAGTATGCCAAGTATGTGTAAGAGGTAGTGGCTAACAAGAGGAGGCTCACAGAGTATGAAACGGTAGCACTTATTGAGGAGTGCATTTCTCAAATTCAGAATAGACTACGAAAGAAGTTGAAGGATTCGGGTAACTTTACGGTGCAAATTACAATTGGACAAAGTGTCAATTCCTAGGGTTTATGTGATTTAGGTGAGAGCATTAATCTCATGCCGACATCCTTATACAAGAAACTTGGATTAGGGAGTCCAATACCAATCACTGTCATTCTCCAACATGCGGATAGATCCATTGCAATACCAGAAAGGGTAGTTGAGGATGTGTTGGTGCAAGTGGGATCATTGATCTTTCCGGTGGACTTTGTAGTCTTAAACTTTGAGCTTGATCTAGAAGTTCCATTTATTTTGGGGCGTCCTTTCTTGGCCCTAGGGCGAGCATTGATTGATGTAGCAGCTGGGTAGTTGACTATGAGGACACAATATAAGGTTGAAGTATTTGATGTCTATTGGGCCTTGAAATTGCCTTCCGTCTATGAAGAGTTGTCCGCCATTATTATTCTAGATCTAGCAGTAGAGTCATATTGCATTGTTTCCAAGGATCCCTTGGAAAGAGTTTTAGTGGACATGACATAAATGGGGATACTGAAGCTCAAGATATAGTGGCTTGTCTTAATGTGGCAGTATTAGGAACATACAAAGGTAGGGTGGAATCATTTGATCGTGAATTGGGACCTCCACCCAAACCCTCAATTGAAGAAGCACCTGAATTGAAGGCTGAAGCTGGCGCACTGTCTGGTGCGGCGCCCCAGCCTGTGCCCTACGTGCCTAGCAAAAAATGATTTAATTAGGACTCCTTTTTAGACCGAAATTGGGAATACTTTTCCTAAACTCTATAAATAGGACCCTAGGGCTATTTTTTAGGGTTCAACTTCTTTTGGGTGTGGAAGAGCAAGGATGAAAGTTTTGTAATAGGTTTCGATTCTCTAACTCTTCTTTATTTTGAAAATCGCATGAACAATACTATTTTGCGGTTTTTAAATATTATGAGTGGCTGAATGCCCTTGTTCTAGGGCTGTAGCTACGGATGATTGTTGAGTATTAATGGTTTTGGATTAATTCATGGTTATCACTTTAAGTTACTTCTATGTTCTTGTGTTAGTATTTCTTAACTGTCCATCTTAGAAATAAATCTCTTGTCTACTCTTAAACTCGGGAGACGCTAAGGTAGATAAACCAAAGAATATAAAAAGCTTGATATTCCATTAAATTGAGTTGATTTGTGTTTAAGAGTGACGCTCAGACGAACATCTAGCTTAGTCATAAAACAGGAAGAAATATAAATGCTCACCAACTAGGACTGCCTATCCCCGCAGGACGATGTAGTACAACTAATTATAGTAGGCGATTAGAGGTCGGGAGACCATGATCATATAATTAACCTTGTAAATCAGTGGCTTGATAACCTAAATTAGTTCATTACCTGAGTTACGATACTTGAAATCCAATGCATGCTGTAACCCTGGAATTCTCTTTTACTTGTTTAAAACATCAATTTGAAGTCGTTCACATTAGTTACTTTACTTATTGCAGTAGTCGTAGTAGTAGTAAACAACATTCAATCTCTATTAAAGTTACTCAGGTCGAATTGTGTAATTAGTTAGCAAATATAAGTTGATCATAAGTCCATTGGAAATGATAACTCGTTTCTAAAAAGAACTATACTACTTGTGCAATCACGTACACTTGCATGTGCATTTGGGCACAATAGAATGACACAATTAAGTTACCAATCCAAGCTAAAGTTATTTATGATAACTCCTTAAATCTTGATTCAATTAGGTGAGAAAACCTTTCAACCTTATGAATCCATATGTGAGAAATCATTTCATCATATTCATTGATACTTTCATCTAAAAACATCCTCAAGTCATAAACATCAATCTCATAAAAACATGTATAACTTCATAAATTCATAGTTCATAAAATTTATCATGTGTTGATAGTCAGCAGTCATGGATCATGCATTGGTTCATATGAATTCAACTCAAAAACATGTAATTACTTCTATTCATCGATTTAAAAATAGAAACAACTAATGATTCATATTTGAAAAGAACCCATGACGATTGGATAAAATCCTGACTTTGAATTGAAAGTTTAACTTGTAAAATTGGATGATTTTAGGAACCCTATGGAGGAAAGGACTCCATAGGTGAATAATAACATACCTTAGTGATCAAGGCCTAACCACTATGGTGAATTGGAGATGCTAAGTTGCAACCCTAAGTTCTTCTTCCTTAGCTTGAGAGCAAAAATTGGGAGAGAAACTTGGAGGGAATTTGGATTTTAGGAGAATGATATTAGAATGGGTAGTTGTAGGACCTAAAATACTTTTATAGGGCTTAGATTCAGGACTAAAATGACTTAGTCTAGGCATTAAACACTTAGAAAAATTACTCAAAACCCCTTAAAATAACTATCAGACCCTTCTATAGTTTGAACTTACAGTCCTCGTTAACCGTGAAAATTTTTAAAAGCCATAAAATTGGACAAACTTTTGTCGAGACCTATATAAGGCCCATAGAACTTTGTATGGTCTGTAGACCCCAATCGCAAAATTTAACTTTAATTTCAAAATTTCACCAAGTGTGAAATCTTCCTATGAAACCTACCTACAACTCGCAGATCACTTGATGGCCGTGTTGTTCTACTGTAGAAAAGTTTAGAAACTTGATTTCTCAAGAAATATTTTCTCCCTTTCTATGAGACTTCTCTAAGACCCGTTGAAAGTTCTACGAACCGTATACCGGTCTAGTAGACCAGAACCAGTAGGCAAAATTATTGCAATCTTTTTCCTTTTAGTAATCTGAGGTGTTACAATATCTCCCCTTTGAGAACATTCATCTTCGAATGGAACTCAAGCTAGGATGAAAGAGAAGGGGAAAGAGATTTACCAACCCAACTGAATGCAATCACATAAAGGCACATAACAAAGGAGAAAAATTGACTCCAAGATAAAACATACTCAAAACATCATTTTCTAAAACATACATTGATGCATATGGAAATATGAGAATGACTAAAACACATGAATCTGGAAGAATGAACCATGAGAAGCAAAATACCTCAAGCTAGAGTAGGATGGAAGGGAATGAGATGAGGATATCGGGACATCATATTGGCGTCTGCCTCCCAAGTAGCACCCTCAACCATTTGATTCCTCCATAACACCTTTACGGATGCAACCTCTCTATTCCTCAACTTTCTAACTTGCCGGTCCAATATCTCAAATGGAACTTCTTCATAAGAAAGCCTTTCCCTTATGCCAAGGCGCTCTAATGGTACTATTTATGTCGGATCACTGATACATTTCTTTAATAAAGATACATGGTATACCGGATGCACCGATGATAAATCAGAAGGCAAGTCTAATTCATAAGCCAAGTCTAATTCATAAGCCACCTTGCCTATTTGCCTCAACACTTGATAAGGACCAATATAACGGGGACTAAGCTTTTCTTTCTTACCAACCCTCACGACAACCTTCATAGGTGAAATCTTCAAGTAAACCCAATCATCAACATCAAACTCATAGTCCCTTCTTCTAACATCGGCATAGGAGTTTTGTCAACTTTGAGTTGTTTTCCACCTTTCTCTAATAAGCCGAACTTTCTCCATAGCCTCATGTACCAACACAGAACCTAACAAAGCAACTTCACACCCTTCAAACCAACCCATGGGGGATCTACATCTCCAACCAAAATGAGCTTCAAATGGAGCCATAACAATACTTGAATGATAGCTATTATTGTACGCAAACTCTAGCAAAGGCAAATTATCATCCCAATTACCCTTGAAGTCAATCACACAAGCTCTCAACATCATGTGCATCCGAACTATTAGCTTCACTAACACACACCTGCAGGATGTCGTCTGGTGTTTGTTCACACCGTTCGGTGCTTGTTCACACAGGCTTCCGCAGTTGCTCAACCGTTGCTCGTTCTGAATGAAAGTGAATACAGACGCACCTTTCTTTAGTGCAGAATCGAGTTCATGATTGCGGATTGCGCATACTAACTTATATCTTTCAAAGTTTAGATGGTATGCTCTGGTTGTCCATTGGTTTAAGGATGAAAGGCCATAATAGGCTTGACATGGGTCCCAACAGAGTTTTTGAAAGACCTCCATAATTCAGAAGTAAATAGGGTACCACGACTGGAGATAATAGATAGGGGCACTCCATAAAACCTAACCATTTCCTTTAGAGACAACTTAACATAATCTTCTGCCGAATAGAAACCTTGATGGAAAAGAAATAAGTCGATTTCATCATACGATCCACAATAAACCAAATAGAGTCATGTTGCCACTTGGTGCGGGGTAAACCAACAATAAAGTCCATATTCAAATCTTCCCACTGTAACATCCCTCAAAATGAAGTAGGATAAAGTAGAGCCTCACATGGGTTTTATGCATTAATAACTTGTTAAAATAATGAAGAATAGCCTTGTAAGTCAGTTTCAAAGAGTTTGGAAGTCAAACGTCATAGGACGACCAAGATGTTCGGAAACTAGTCTTTTACGTGTTGGTGTGCTCTAGTATGTTGTTCATGTTTTTATGTGCTGTTTGGAGTCTAAAATCAGTGGAGGTGACCCTAGTGTCTTAATATATGTTCATAGGGTCAAAACGTTTGGATACAATGCTGCAGGGGCCACCATAAGGGTCCCCGAGGAGGACCCCAACCTTGGCCAAACAAGCTGCCAAGGCAGCTTGATGTTGTACATAGAGGGAGTGGCTCCGCGTAGCGGACCTGCTCCACCCATGGCCAAAAGGTTTGGTCTGCGTCGCGGACACGTCGTGGACTCTACTGTCTTGGAATTTAATTTCCAGAAATTTGCGGGAACACCTCCGCATTGCGAACTTGTTTCCCAACGAAATATGTGAATATAGAAGTCAAGTTTGACTTGTTTAAAATGTCCAACTAAGTGAATGGTAGTTTGGGTACTTTGGGGAATTATTATAAATGGTTATTATACCTATTTTAGGGTATTTTAAGTTGGTTAAATCCACAAATGCCTAGAATTAAACCCCATTCTTCAATTGACCTTTCCCTCTCAAAAATAATTTATCTCAAAAACTCCATTGAAGACCTTGATAAAGCTCAAGCTAGAAGATGGGTTTTCAACTAATTTCTTCTTTAATTTAATGGGTCTTCAATAATTAAGGTTTGGTAACTCTTTATTCTTGAATAACCTCTCATTCAAGGTGTTCTATCAAAGATTTTCAAAAGAGATTCAAAGACCAAAATTCCCATTTTTTAATCTAAGCATGGGTCCTTTGTCAAACGATTTTCTAAATGATTCTATTGATGAATTGATGTGGAATTAGGGTTTTTAAGATAATTTTCAATGGAATTCTTAAAGAACCCATGATCCCCAAATTCTCAAAAATTGGCCTATGATGTGGGTCTTTGTGAATATGATTTCTATTGGTGAAATTATGTTTAGATTAGATTGTATTGATGTTTCCTCTGATTATCTATACCTATTCATGTTGAATTGTT
>JAJOOR010031495.1:0-15532 GCA_036250505.1 Solanum acaule | reverse complement strand
CCCCCCCCCCCCCCCCCCCCCCCCCCCCCCCCCCCCCCCCCCCCCCCCCCCCCCCCCCCCCCCCCCCCCCCCCCCCCCCCCCCCTAGAGAGAGAAATATTCTTTGGAGGGGATGAAGTTGGGTTTTCTTTAGATTCTAGGGAGAATGACTTAATTGAGGTAAACTTAGGTCTAATAAGCTTATATACTTGTTAGGAAGGGAATAAAATAATGTAGGGTCAACTTTGGAAAAAAACTAAGGACCCTAAACGTTTTAACTTAAACTTTACTAGCCTTCATGACTTTGCTCGCCCGTTTGCCCTCATGGCTTGCCAAGGGAACTAGGCGACTCGCCAAGTGGACCCTTGGCTAGCCCAAATTTCCAGTAAGCTCCCTAAAAGGGCAGCTCACTAGGCGATGGAGGGGGCAGCTTGGCGATTTGCCCATCCAACTAGTGAGCCCCGACTTGGCTCACCCAAAATTCCAGAACCTTGGCCAAGGGGACAGCCCACTAGGCGACCCCAAGTGCACTTTGGTGACTTGCCAAGTCACTTGGGCGATCATGCTGCCCCATCGCCAACCAGGCCCAAAGAAGGACAAGTTCTCCTTCACTATTCCTAGTTAACTTAGGCCCTTGCCCACTCCCTAGGATTGACAACCCCACATGATAAGACTTAGGTTAGTCTATAATATTACGGGGTGTAAGACGTGCCTTGACGCTTAACCACTATACCCCTCATTCCAAGCACGTAAAGTCTCATCTACGACTCTAATTCTCAACATCACACTCTAGAACCCTAGCTTTTGGCTCTAGTTTAGTCTACTAATTTCTGGGGCGTTAAAGTGCTTAGTAGCATTTATGTCAGAAATGTCTCTTTTGATGATCGACATGCCATCAACATAAAAACAGACAATGACCTTGTGATTTGGAGTGTCTTTAATGTATAAACATTTATCACATTCATTAATTTTGAATTCATTTGCTAACATAGTTTGGTCAAACTTCACATGTCATTATTTGAGCGCTTGTTTTTAGTCCACAAAGTGACATAACAAGTTTACAGACTTTCTTTTCTTTACCAGGAACCAAAAAACCCTCGGGTTGTTCCATGTAAATTTCTTCCTCCATTTTGATGAATTTGAAGACCATATACCGCAACTAACGCAATTAACATCTGAATTGATGTAATCTTAGTTAGTGGCACAGGATTTAGACATAAGAAAGCCTTGATTATTTTGATACATAATATCCTGGTCATTGGGCTAAGTGAGAGAATGTAACTTATTATATTATTTGTGGCCCGATTAATGTAAAGCTCATAACCAATATATGATAAAGAATAGATCTCATTTGTATACTAGTTATTTGAAAGACGTACCAGATTAAGTCTTAATTAACCTCTATAAATTGGTCCCCCATCATCCCATTAGGGTTATCTTTTTTTATTTTACACTTTTCCATTATTGACGATTATGGTATGTAAGCTAGGGCAAGGAAGTAGAAAAAACTATTTTTTCATTAACAATTCCACTTTTCTCTAAAATAATTTCTTCCATATCAAGTATGTTTTTCTGTAATGTCATTCTTTGTAAGATAAGCGTGTTCAAGATTCTAATCTGCATTAAATTTTGCTAACACCTTTAGCCGTAAGAGCTGAAAGAAAATGTGCACACTCTCAATTTTTCATATTTATAGATTTGTCAAAATCAGTTTAACAAAAATGTGTATGTTAGCTTTCAATTCGGACAATTGGCCACTTAATTTATGATCGGAGGGATTTCAACCATGAACAAATACTTAACCACTTGTGGTGTTAAAATCAAGAAAGGCAATTAATAATTAAAAATGTAAGTGAGAGGCATTACCCTAAATAATACGAGTAGTATCTCATTTCTAATGAAGTAAATACACATTCATTTAGGAGCCTTTTTTGGATTTGCTTGTCTTATTGGTTTTTCAGTCAAATGAATTTTAAGCATTTTTGTAATGTTAGGATAAAATTAACAGAAAACTTGAGTTTAATCCAAAAAACACAAAAACCAGTCAAAAGTCATAAGTTATAATTCCTAACTTATGACTTTTGGCATATAAGCCAAAAGCTATAAGTCCATTCAAACAAACTCTTAGTCCTTATCTATTGCACTAAATACATAAGCATAATAACTAGCAAGAGAATAAACTTGATTTGCTTGTTTATTGTATTAAATTTCTTAAACTTGTGTGAAATCATAATGCATTTTGTTTCTCAAGTTTGTAACTTTTTTTTAGATATCTCAAAGTAAAGCAACATCTAGGATTCAACTTATTAATAAGAAGGTACTGAATCCATAGTTTTAGAAGTACATTGTGTCCAATATTAAGAACTTTAAAGTTAAACTCATTTTATTTAAATCATGAATATGCCTCATGAGATAATACAAGATTAACTGTAACTAAAAACCCCGAAATAAAAACTTCATGATCAGTATAAGATAAAGTAGAAAAGCTAAGCAAAGAAATTAAACTTAGAGAAATAGGGAAAGAGCAAGATGGTCGAGACCAATCTATGCAGCCTTAGAGAAATAGAAAAATTTAAGGAATCTATGACATAAAAAGTAGCATCAATTTATTAGCACTATTGCAGGCGATGTACTTTGTCAATCCTTCATCTTTTTGGAGGAAGGTAGTTTTGTCTAAATATGTTGTGAGGTTAGGAGCTCAATTATAAACTTCATTGTATAGTCTAATTAGGTTGTTATAAGATTTTTGCAAATATATATTTTTAAAAGCATTTTTTTCCATGAGACCTTTCTAAAGTGGAAGGTTGAGATGCCATGATGTTTCAAGTTCTTATTTACCTACCACTTTTATACTTCTCTTCTAATGTGCAACTTGTATAACTCCTACAATTATGTTTGATTGAAATTATATTATTTAATTATTAACCTCTATGATTGTAGGTTTTTTATTTGTATAATAAAATGACCGTTGTTATTTTATGGAAAAGACTTGAGTGGTGGTTCAAAAATAAGTGACGTAGAAGACTTCTTTTGGTGATTGTTAGGATTGCTTCAAATTCTCTAGCTTGATCCTTCTTTTTATCGTACTTTGACTTCAATGTTTCTTCTAATCTAATTCAATTATGCATTTTTTTCCTGTCCTCTTTGATGAGTCTGAGATTTGGACTCATTTGGGGCTTTGTTTATATAGTTTTAGTGTCCTCAAATGCCTAATTTGTGCCATAAACTGATGTTAAAGCCTTGATTTTCAGCTATGTGGATTAAGGAGCAAAGCAAGGACACTAACATATAAAAAGGAACAAAACAAACTAAAGAAGTGGAGAAAGGCGAGCCTGATGATCTCCAAGACCACTCGGCGAGTCGCCGAGTGACTCTTCAGTCCACCTAAAGCTCCAGTGTGCCATCCCTGAGGGAAGAAACCAAGTCGGCGACATGAAAGGGCAGTCGGTGAGTCGCCGATCAGTTCTGCAATGACAAGATTGATCACCCAAAGTTACAGGACTTGAGGATGTTGAGAGCCAATGCATAACGACGATAGAAGAGAGCAAATGGAGGTTTGTCGAACCACTCAGCAAACCCGACTTACCTCACCTAGTGGCCCTTCGTGGCTAATTTTTGGCGACTATAAATTGGATTTTGAACTGTTAATTCAGAAGCTTGCTACCATTTAGAATAGTTTTTCTTTAAAGTTTGAGAGTTTCCTTGTAGACTTTAAGGCTTTTTATAGATTCAACTCAGAGATTTTGCAAGTGGGTTACTACTTTTCTTCAATTTGGAGCATTTTAAAGGCTTGAATACTCTTACCTAGTTGATGGCTAATCGATTTAGTAACCATTTTTACCTTTTTATGATGCTTGGCTAAAACCCCAATTATTGGGGTGTGATCATGCGATTATGGGTTGAATTAGTTTATGGGTATTGTTAATTACTAGTTTAAATGCTATATTGAAGTGGGTTTAACCATTAGCTGAGGTTTAATTTATGAATTGTAATTGCAAATAAAATTATAATTTTGTGTTCTTAGCTTGCTCGAGAAAGAAGTTTTGGAACTAAGGTTTTTGATTAATGGTTTGTATGTTTTGGGTTGATGTGGGTTCAACTCGAGAGAGTGAATCCTAAACCCAGTCCTACCCATCTAGCTTGAAAGAGTGGATGAATTAAGGTGTGGGTTGTTCTTAATTGCTATGCTTATTAATGTTCAAAAGAAATCACCTAATTTAGGGTAGTTGTTCGAGAGAAAGTTATCTCCCTTATAGTCTAGCCTACCCACTGATATTTAGTTGTTTGCTAGTAGTTACAATTACCCATATAGCAAAATTTGCCCATAATCGATCACATTCTGAGAATTCCTCTCCGTATTGTTATTTCAGTTCTGTGTGACTGCGTTGTAGTTGATAATTGCAAATAAAAACCCACATCTGACATTTATGTCACCCCTTTTGATCATGTCTTTTCCGATAATTTCTATTCCTATAACTAGTTAGATCACATTTGTACTTCTTAATTGAATTTGAACACGTACTGCTCTCTGTGGGTTCAACCCCAACTCATTTGTTGGGTTTTACACTGCTTAACAAAAATTTACACCTAGAATTGGATGAGGTGTGTTTGACACGTTAATAAAAAATGGCGCCGCTGCCGGGGATGTGGTGTTGTTTAAAATTCTTTTAGTGAAGTTGAATTGTGATCTCTTTGGTTATAGTTGAATCTACTTACTTTAGTTTCTGGTTTTTGTGTTGTTTGTGTTGAATAGAGGAAGAGATGAGTGTAAACGGGAACAATATGATATTGGGAACCTTAATGATGCAAATGACCCAAATGTGAATGACCCAATTTCGTTGGGTGGTGTAGGTGCAATACGTTTGCCTCTAATTTAAGGGAATGTCGTCATCCATGTCACAAGCACAATGTTGTAGCTCCTCCAAATGAAATGATTATATGGAGGATTGGCTCACGAAGACCCACATGAGCATATATGGAACTTCGTGGATGTTTGTGGTCATTCTCATTCAAGAACGTATCACAAGAATCAGTTCGTCTCAGGTTGTTCTCATTCTCTTTGATGTGTGAGGCTAGTAAATGGTTGGCTGAGTTTCCAAGGGATTCCATCACTTCTTAGGATAATCTTACTACCATATTCCATGTGAGATTATTTCCCCCATCAACGATGATGACCCTTAGGGATAATATCCAAGGTTTCAAATGCTTGGAAGGTGAACCTATCTATGAAACGTGGCTAAGGTTTAAGAAATTGGTACTTCAATGTCCAACCCATGGGTTGCCGAATCACATATTGTAGTAGTACTTCTATAGGAGCCTTGACTCGGTGAACAAAGGAGTTGCTGATCAACTTGTTCCCGGTGGTATAATGCAACAGCCTTATGAAGTAGCATCTCAGCTTCTAGATGGTATGACCAAGATCAATAGGGCATGGTACACTCGTGAAGACCAAGTCTCTCCTCTCACTTTTAGAATGACAAAAGAGCAGATCGAAAAGGATAGAGAGAGAGACCAAAACATGGCCAAAATGATGACCCAACAGGACTTATTGGCGAAAAATGTGATGGGTAGTGGTAGGAAATGTGTTAATGTTGTTGGTGTTTGTGGAGTGAATCTAGAGGATGCTCAATTTGAAGCACTTACAATGAGGAAGTAAACTTCCTAGCTAATCAAGGGGGTGGATATCGACAAAACTATCCAAGGTCGTGGGGGGGGGGGGACCCGAGTTGGAATAGAGATGAGGGATGGAGAAACTGTGACAGAGAATGGTGTGATCGTAACGCCACTTGGAAGGAAATAAAGGGTGATAAGGACAGGTATGTCCCACCTCATGAGAGTCAAAAGCCTAAGGAATCTGAAAATATCCTTATGAAAGACATTCTCTCACGCATTCTCAACAAAGTTGAAGGATTAGACAAGGTGTTGAAAGAGATGAATGAGGATGTCTCTACACTTAATCAGACGGTTACCTCTTATTCAGTGTCAATCAAGCAGTTGGAGACCCAAATGGGTCAAATTTCTTCTCATTTGAATCTAAGGCCAAAAGGGGACCTTCCAAGTGATACCTTGGAAAACCTTAATAGTGATCCGTAAATAGGTACTTTCATCATGCCACGATGTTAACTAAGGCGCTTCTTGGGAGGCAACTCGATGAGTCCACAAATTGGACTCATTTAGGGTTGTATTTTAATAGAAATTGTGTCCTTAAATGCTTATTTTATCTCAATATCTGATGAAAACCCTTACGTTTCAGGTATTTGAAGATTGAAGGAAATCATGGACACTACTTCGCAAAAAGGAACGAGAAGGCTGAAAAGAATGAGAAAATGAAGGCCTGAGGATCGCCGAGTCCACTTGGCGAATCGCCGAAGGGTCTCACTTCACCTTTTGTTCCAGTGTGCTGAGCCCTGAATGAAAGGATCAAGTTGGCGCATCATCGAGGAGTTCCGTGAAGCAGTACTATGTCACCCAATAACCCAAAGCATGACGATGCCGAAAGATGGTACAAGATGGCGATGAACTACACCAAAGGGTGAATCACCGAGTTGATCGGCGATTCCGACTAATGTCGCCGAATGATCCGCCGCAACACAGATTTTTGAAAACTATAAATACTCGTTGAGAGTTATAGCTTAGTATCAGAATTTGCAGTAGTATTAGACAATATCAGATTCTGAATATAATTTTTAGTACTTTTTATTTTACTCTCAAGTTTGGAGAGGGTTTTGGGAAACTTGAAGAAAGGAGTTTATCTTCCCTAAGTTGGAAGTGGGTCTTCTCTATTCTTATTCCTTTGCTTAAATCAAGGTTTAATTTCTTATACCCATTTGATTTTACTATCATTTTAGGTATATTTTGTTATTTCTTGATGTGTGGCTAAAAACCCCCATTCTTGGGGTGTGATTTAGCAAATATGTGTTGATATTATTGTTAGGTCTTGCTTGATGATAGGTTATATGTAGTTTAATGGTGATTGCACCTAGTGGTTGTGGTTTAATCTAATGGGTTTGTAGTTGCAAATACAAAGCCACCCATGTGTTTTCAGCTTGCCCGAGATGGAGGTCGCGAAACCAAGACCACTAGACTGATGGCCTAAGGAGTGGGTCAACATGAGGTTCAGCCCGAGAGGGTAAGCCTTAGTCCCATATCCTAACACTTAGCTCGAGAGAGTGAGTGGGGTAAGGCGTACGCTGGTCTTCATGCGGCAAATGGGTGTCCAAGAGGAACGCATTTGAAACGGGGTAAGTTGCCCAAGAGGGAACTTATTTCCATCTAAAGCTTAGCCTAGTCACTATTATCTTACAAATTTCTTATTGAAAGCATGTACCCAACTATTTATCTCAACTTATATTGCGGTCACACCCTAAGAACTCTTCCCCATACTTGATTTACTTGTTATTTTCATTGTTTTTGCTATACTTGTGACAAAACCCCCAAATTGTTATTTCATACTTTTGTGTCCCCCTTTAATTTACAATGTTTTAAATCATTAATGTCTTTAGCTACAACTAATTAGAACTTGATTTTATTTTTTTATTAATTCTCAAAACCACTCCTTGTGGGAACGATCTCAACCCTTTGTTGGGTTATATCACTATATGAGATCGTTTGGCACTTGAACCGAAATAGTGTCAGTTGATTATGTCAAACATCACAACCCAAGTTTTTAATGTTTTAGTTTTTAAATTTTGAATAACGGGTGTTGATTGTGCAGGTTGAAAAGTGAAAAGTGTTGGAAAATGGGTAGTTTGGCGAGTAAAAGTCCAGTCGGCGAACCTCGAATTAGACCGCCGTTGGAACCAACAAGCTTGAAGGGGAACTCTGTAAAACTCAGTGAACTAAATGCTTAATCAGCGACTCACCGAACAGGTCAGCGAGCTCGATTTTGTCCGCCGTTTGAACCCCCAAATTTATGGAAGTCCTGTAAAACTCGGCGAGATAAAGTACCACTCAGCGCATCTCCGAGTGGGTCGATGAGCACGACTTACTCCGCCGATGGTGCCGCAAACTGAAAGGTTTTAAAAGCCAAACGGTTTAAAATTTCAAAATCCTTCATCTTCTCTCATTTTTAACTCTCATATCCTCTCACCCAATAGTTAATCTTCTTTAGTTTATTGTTTTTACCCGTATGTTTTTGTGTGAAATTGTGCTCGGAATTGGGGAACTTTTCCGCCTAGCTATTCAAACTTGAAATTTAGCATTAAGGTTGGTTTTTCGAACTCTGTACGTTAATTTTGTGGTTGAAATCGAATGCAATAGGTAAATGTGTTGTTGATTTATGTTGGGTAATAAGTATAATTGTGTTTAATGTGTTGGATTGCCCGTAATTTGTGTAAATGTGTGCCCAAATGCTTTAAAGTGATCGATTCTCGTGTCTTGTTTGTTGAAATCAGCTCTAAATTATTGGGTTGCGTTTTATTTATGTTAGGCCTAGTGGGGTGAAGTCTAAGTAACCCCAAAGTTTGCTAAATGATGTAATTTGCCCAATGATGGGCAAAAGTCATCAAACGACCAATTTTGGCCAAATCGGGGGAAGTTTGAGTACCCTGAAGGCATGGGTCGTATGGGTCTACCTGTATTTGAATGGTGTTGGTGTTTGATTTTGAATTCGTGGGTTGTGGGCTTGATTTTGAAGTGTGCGGTTGAAAACTGGCACGTTGGGTCGAGCTACCTCGAGCTCGCCGAGTGGTTCGGCGATTCGCCGAAGTCCCCCTCAGATCGCCCTTTATTTCAAATTTTGGTTGAGTTTGTTCTGTAACTTTCGGCGAGATGCCTGAGCTCACCGAAAGGTCTTCGTTATCACCCTTTCTACACCCCTAACCCTTAAAATGCACTGTAACTTTCGGCGGGCTAATCCTAGCTCACCGATTGGTGTTGGCGATTTGCTGAATGGCCTTGAACATCACAGAACTGTCTTGATTCTAAAAAAAAATCGCGCTGGTACTTTCGATGAGCCCAATCTTGCTTGCCTAAGTGACTCAGCGACTCGCCGACATTCGGCGAGTTTTTCTGCAACTCACTTTCTGCATTTTTCTTGAATTATTTCTAACATGTTTCTATGTATTTTGTAGTATTGGCTAGAAAAAACTTGGATGATAATGGCATGCCGCCCCGAAAGCGGGCACGAAGGATCATGATAAATGAGGAAGTAACAGCTTCCAGTGCAAAGGGTAAGAAGTTACCTCCGAAGGGAGGTAATGGAAATGGAAAAACGCCCATAGCTGAGACACCGGAGCACAACTCCGACAGTAAGGGAGAGTCATTTGATTCCCAGGCTTCATTCTCTGAGCCTGAGGATAATTAGTTATTACAAGCCCGACGAGCAGAGCTTCATTCCAAAGCTCGTCATGATCCGTCTAGGACTCCGAAGCCAACCCCTCCTACTTCAGATTCAGTGCCAACTCTAGCACAGACGGTGGTTCCAGCACCACCAGTTCAGGGTCCTCCTCCCCGGTTACTCAATCGGTTAAAGGCCTAGGAATTGAGGACCATCTTGGAAGAGAAGAGATTGTCCACGGATGGAATAGTGGACATGTATCTAGTTGTGTGGGACACTCTCCGGTTCCATCATTTCGAGATCTTCACAAGGTCCCATGGCCCATACATTCCCACCTGGGTCCGGGAATTCTACTCAGCCTACGGTGATCTAGTATCTCAGGGGAAGAAGAAGGCTAGTGCCTTCAGGCCAATAGAATTTGTGATGGTCCGAGGGAGAAAGGTCAAATGCAACAGCGCTGATATCAACATTGTATTTGAGAGGGAAACGGACTTCGCACACGAGTACTAGAGCATGACTACTACACATACTCTGGATGACCTGAAAGGGTTGGCTAGCTCTGCTTATTTCTGACACGACCCTGAGGTGGATTGAGGCCGAAGCGCCTATCGAGAAGAACCTGAACATAACAGCTCGGTACTATTTTAGATTCATCAGCAGCACAGTCATGCCGTCACAAAATGATTCCATTCTCCACCACCCAAAGGCGGCCTGTCTTGGGTCGATCATAGCCAAGAAGCGGCTAAATTTAGGATTGAATATCGAGCAGAAGATGGTCATGAGGGCCAAGCAGCGCCAGATGTCCCTTCCATTTCCAGTACTAATCACATAGTTATGTCATCGGGCTGGAGTTCCTCGTGATGAGAAGAGGGATGTCGAGGTTACACCTACATCTTCTACCGACATCCGGTGCATAGAGGCCGAGTTTACACGGGACGAGGCTGATAGCAGGAGAGCAGCTTTGGTGGATAAATCCCCGAAGGTTGATATCGTTACATTACCTGCAAAGGTAGTCTTGCCTACTGCGACATCCGAGCCTTCAGGTAGTTCTTGTTCCACTCCTTCTCAGTCCCGAGTTCTTTTGCTACTCCCCCGCCCCTTAGTGTTGCTGCTAGTTCTACTGCCTCCAGGCCTCCGATCACCAGGCCATGCTTCTCAAGATGGGGAACCTAGCCCATTCTGCCGATGTGCGGGCTTCCTGGCTAGAGGCTGAGGTGCCCTGGATTATTGAGAGAGCTATTACTGCTGCACTGACACCTCTCAGGGCTTTCATTGATGCTCTCACAGCGAGAGTAAAGGTTTGTGAGCGAGGGCAGAGTGTTACTGATGAGGTGACGGCTTTAAAAGCTGAAGTTTTTGAGCTAAGGAAGGACCATCTGAAGTCCACAAACTTCACTTCCCTATTCGGGATGGTGGATATCCTAGATGACCCGAGTGTAGAGGTTCCAACCTATGCTAAGGTGCCTTCGGCTACCACCGAAGATGATATTGTAGAGGATGTTGTTGTTGTTGAGTCTGAGGCCGAGACAGATGAGGAGCAGCTTAAGGTGTGAGATGCGGCTGTTAATGAGGATCTAGCTTACTTAGAGGGTTCTATGTTCGAGACAGCTAGACATGCCTCCTTGAGAGACACTACTATGGCAGGCTCCAGTGCAGCCAAGGCTGATGAGACACCAAGCTCTGATGCCCAACCTCAGAGTGTGATACCGAGCACTGATGTCCCGACAGACGGAGACATCACCTGGGATTAGCCAGGCAGGATGATTTTTCCCCTCCCTCTCTGTTATCTTGTTATGCTTATTGCTGTTTTAGTTGCATTTGAGGACAACTGCTTCTTGTGGTTTTGATATGTTTGTGAATATTGGGCTTATTTTTTTGATATATATATATATATATATATGCTTTGATCTTGATTTTATGGATGTTTTAGCTTGTGGCCCGTTGTTTTAAATGAAAATGGTTTTGAACCTAATTTTAAATTTTGCCACCTCTTTTGTGTGTGATTATGGTTGTTCTTGTGCGAATATCAGTGTCGATTGTAATCAATTCTAATGACTTGAATAGTGCTCTTAATTGAACGAAATGAATGTGTGGCTATGATGAGGCAAATGAAGTTGCATAGACAATGTGTAAACTTTTAGCATCTCATTGTGACTAGCCGATTGCCGAATGAGCCTCTTGTGATGACCATTGCACACTAGCTAGAAAGTGTGGAGTCTTGTTTGATATTGGTACCAATGCCTTGTGTGATAAGATTACTTTGAACATTGTGTGTGATGACACCTAGAATTTTCCCCGTTGGTCCGGTTGATTGAGTGATTCAAGCACTTGAAATGATCTTAGGCAACAATTTTGAAGAGTAAAACAATTTGACTTTATATACCTCTTTTATGGCCAACCTTGTGAGATGTGTGAACCTTGCTTGACCCCTCTTGAGCCTTACCCCTTTTCTTGGAAGAAACTTGAGCAATTATGACCTCTGTTTATCCATCCACCCATAATTTCATGAAGTATGGTTTGTTTGAATAGCCAACTTAGGCTGAAGGCCTAAGTTGGGGGTGTGGTGAAAAGAGAAGGAAAGTCAAGAAGTGTGAGAAATCCCCCTTTGAGTGATGTTTTTGAAAAAGATGGAACCCCTTCATGTAAAAAAAAATAGATAAGAGAAAAGAGAAAAGAAAAGAAAAGATAAAGAAAGTTGTGAAATAAAGTAGTGGAAATTGCAAAAGAAATGGGGTATTCGGTAATTCATATGAAGTTGAACAATGGGGCGGATTATGATCATGTTGAAATGTTAAAGAAAAGGAGGAAAGTGATGTTCAGACTATACTTCATGAAGGTAGAAGCCACTAAGCCCAAATGACCATACCTTGACACTCAGCCCCATTACAAGCCTTGAAAAGACCTTTGTGATCTTGAGTGAGCTGAAACGAATGTTGATTGGAAAATAAGGGCAAACCTATGGGTAAAGTCATGCATGTGTTCATCTTTGTGAGTGTGAGTGTTGTATGTGATTCCAGAACTCTAAATTGTTGAAGAATTCTGTGTGAATATGGAATCATCTTTGTTATGAGGGCATTTGAGTACCTTTGTTGAGCTTGAACTTGCATTGGAAGCAAGTATTGTTAACTTGAGCATATTTGATAATGGTGAGTCACAATTTGAATCTTTGAGTGCACAACTGATCATTGCATGAGTAAGATGAACCTTGTTGTGTATATTCATGTTGAGTCTTATGCAGCACTATTTGAGACATCCTTTTTGAACTGCTGATCTTGAGTTTTACTTGAGGACAACAAAAGTTTAAGTTGGGGGTGTTGATGAGTTCGAGATTTGAACTCATTTAGGGCTTTGTTTATATAGTTTTAGTGTCCTCAAATGCCTAATTTGTGCCATAAACTGATGTTAAAGCCTTGATTTTTTAGGTTTGTAGATTAAGGAGCAAGGCAAGGACACTAACGGGCAAAAAGGAACAAAACAAACTAAAGAAGTGGAGAAAGGCGAGCCTGATGATCTCCAAGACCACTCGGCGAGTCATCGAGTGTCTCTTCAGTCCACCTAAAATTCCAGTGTGCCATCCCTGAGGGAAGAAACCAAGCCGGCAACATGAAAAGGGCAGTCGGCGAGTCGGCGATCAATTCCGCGATGACAAGATTGATCGCCCAAAGTTACAGGACTTGAGGATGCTGAGAGCCAATGCATAACGGTGATAGAAGAGAGCAAATGGCAGTTCACCAAACCACTCAGCGAACCCAACTTACCTCGCCTAATGGACCTTCGTGTCTATTTTTTGGCGACTATAAATTGGATTTTGAACTGTTAATTCAGAAGCTTGCTACCATTTATAATAGTTTTTCTTTGAAGTTTGAGAGTTTCCTTATAGACTCAAAGGCTTTTTTGAGACTCAATTCGGAGATTTTGCAAGTGGGTTACTAATTTTCTTTAATTTGGAGCATTGTAAAGGCTTGAAAACTCTTACCTAGTTGATGGCTAATCGATTTGGTAACTGTTTTTACCTTTTTATGATGCTTGGCTAAAACCTCAATTCTTGGGGTTTGATCATGTGATTATGGGTTGAATTAGTTTATGGGTATTGTTAATTACTAGTTTAAATGCTATATTGAAGTGGGTTTAATCATTAGCTTATATTTAATTTATGAATTCTAGTTGCAAATGTAGTTCTAATTTTGTGTTCTTAGCTTGCTCGAGAGAGAAGTTTTGGAACTAAGGTTTTTGATTATGGTTTGTATGTATTGGGTTGATATGAGTTCAGCTTGAGAGAGTGAATCCTAAACCCAATCCTACCCATCTAGCTCGAGAGGGTGGATGAATTACGGTGTGGGTTGTTGTTAATTGATATGCTTGTTGATGTTCGAAAGAAATCACCTGATTCGGGGTAGTTGTTCGGGAGAAAGCTATCTCCCTTATAGTCTAGCCTACCCACTGATATTTAGTTGTTTACTAGTAGTTACAATTACCCATATAGCGAATTTTGCCCATAATCGATCACATCCTGAGAATTCCTTTCCGTATTGTTATTTCAATTTTGTGTGTCTGCGTTGTAGTTGATAATTGCAAACAAAAACCCCTATCTGACATTCGTGTCACCTCTTTTGATTTGTTTCATGTCTTTTCCGATAATTTCTATTCCTATAGCTAGTTATATCACATTTGTACTTCTTAATTGAATTTGAACACGTAAGGCCCCCTATGGGTTAGACCTAACTCATTTGTTGGGTTTTACACTACTTAACGATCGTTTGCACCTAGAATTGGATGAGGTGTGTTTGACACGTTAATCACTCTTCGAAGTTGGTTGAGAATTCATATTAACTTGATTCATCTCGTGCCAAGTCCCTCTATTTCTTAACCATAAAAGGGAATACATATTTGAGTTTGGCAACAAAAAAACAAATATACCCACTAACTATCGCATACCCTCTGTAATACTTTTGAGTTCCCCTGGTGTAAAGAAACTAGAGCATATATGCCCTTCACTCTAACGGATGACTAAATAGGGACACGTGGTGCAATCTTATCCGTCGATCTGATATTTAATAAATGTTGGGTCGGTGGATAAGATTATGACACGTGTATGTCCGTTAATATAAAGGGTATATATGCTCTAGTTTTTGAACGACAGGGGAACCATGTCCCAAAAGTATAACGGAGGGTATCTGCATACGTTCGGGGTATATTTGACCCTTTTCCCTTTGAGTTTTGTCAATTGGTTGGCTTGTTCATCACTAAACAACGAGGGATTTTCAATAAAAGCAGCAATTGCACCACACATTTCTTTTTCATTCATCAGGTCAAGAGCCAATGCCTCCAAAGGTAGTCTGACCCAACTATCTTTGGAGGCATTGACTCATGAACTGACCAATGAAAAAAAAATATGTGGTGCAATTGCTCCTTTTAATGTAAATCCTTCGTTGTTTAGCGATGAACAAGACAATCAATTGGCAAAACTCCAGTATGAATTCCTTTCATGGTTAAGAAATGGAGGGACTTGACATGATCCAAGTCAAGTTACTAGGAATTCTTAACCAGCTTCGAAGGTGACAAGAAAAAGCTGGATAATAACATTAGATTACAAGAAACGTTGAAGTTGAAGTACGATAAAAAGGAGGAACAAACTAGAGAATTGGAAGCAGTTCTTCAAGCTATAAATACTAGACAGAAAGAAATCCTAGATAAATGAGAAGAAGCGTCTCAAAAAGCTCAAGAACTAATGTTGTTAGCTCAAGAGAAAGTTTGATAAAGCACTAGCAATGAATTGGTAACAACAAAGATGCAGATGGATGACTTGAGAAAATAATTGGTCCAACTTCTCCATTGAGCTAAATGGAGTCCAACATGTACCCAAGCTGGGAAGGCGTTCTATAGTCTATACCCTTCTAGGGTAAGAGACACTATTTGATGTTGATCCACTAAGTTGATATCCAAAGAGGACTAAAGAGTCAGACTAAGAGCCCGTTTGGATTGACTTAAAAAAAGTAACTTTTAAAAAGTAATTTTTTAAAGTACTGGAACTTATTTTTAAAATAAGTAGTTATGTGTTTGGATAAAAGTGCTGCAGTTGAAAAAAAAATTGTTGATGTGTTTGGCAAATAAGTGCTGGTAAACACTTTTTTTTTTATCAAAATGTCTTAAATATCCTTTAAGTTGTTAACATGATAAAAAGTTGATTAAGAGGAATATAAATTCATATTTCAGAAATACTAATAATAATAATAATAATAATAATAATAATAATAGTAGTAGTAGTAGTAGCAGTAAT
>JAJOOR010031494.1:0-14095 GCA_036250505.1 Solanum acaule | reverse complement strand
AGGGCTTAAGTCGTTTATGTGGAGGTGAGGTATGTTTGACGTGCACATGTGGAGTCCATGTGGCATTTTAGCACGCACATGGATGCTTTTGTTAAACAGAAGCGCAAGTGTGGTCCATTAGTTAGACGGGAAGGTCATTTTTTAGCCGAAATATAGTTTAAGGGTATATTTAAGCTATTTTTAATAGCTTAAAGGTAGTTTTGACCCTTTTTCGTAGTCGTCTATGTGGAGGTGGGGTCTGTTTGACGTGCACATGTGGCATCCATGTGGCATTTAACACACACATGGATACTTTCGTTAACTAGAAGGGTAGGTGTGACCCAATAGTTTGACGGGAAGGGTATTTTTGAGTCGAAATATAGTTTAAGGGTATATTTAAGCTATTTCGGATAGTTTAAGGGTAGTTTTGACCCTTTTCCATTGTTTTTATTTTATGATCATGAATAATTTTATAGAAAAATCTTACTTTTAATGAAAAAGAGCCAAAAATACTGTTCGATTATTCAAAAAGGTTTAAATATATCATTCATTCATCTAATTTGGCTAAAAATCGACCTCACTCTACCGTTCTGGTTCACTCTTATCCTTAAATCAAAGAGAGTTTTATTAAATTAATTTTATTAATACTATTTATTATGTGGCAGATTTCTATTTGTTGAAATTAAAAGCCCCTTCACCTCTTTATTTAATCCACCCCATTATCCAATTACCCATCTAATTAAAACACTGATCTTTTTCATTTTGAAACCTAAACCCTACTTCTTCTTTTTTTTCTGAGGAGGAGACACATTCAATTCTTCATTTGCAAATTTAGACGATGGTGAGTGGTTCACTAAAATTTCCTCAAAAAAGTTACATAGTATATATAAAAAATAAAAATTTGGTACTCCAAAATTACTATTTGCATAGAGTTTTTTTTTTGGTAATTGAACAATTTTGTTACCAAAGTGATAGTAACAAAACCAAAGTTGACCCCCTGTCTCTTAGATTTTTTTTTTGGTAACTGTAAACTTTATTACCAGATATGTCAATTTGTACAAAATTAGCACTCTGGATATGGACATGTTCCATTCTCAGAGTCCTACTAAAACTCAATCAAACTCTTTGTAAACTAAGCTAGGGATAAAAATTAAGATTCTGCATATATCCTGTTAATCTAGGTATCATGCTATCTCTATGGTGAATCTCTTGTGTGATTAATCTACCGATCATGCCTGTGGTCCTTTCTTTTTGTTGGAAAATTCTGAGATTCCTCTCCTGCCATTTATAGTATATTGCTGCTTCTAGTGCCATTCTGTAAACATCTGCCATAACATATTTTCTTGTAGCATGCCCTGTGGCCCATTCCAGTTCTTCATTCCATCCTTCACAACCTCTTGTAATGAGTAGCCAGTTGAGCATCTTTTGCCATATTTGTTTTCAGAAGTTACATGAGAAAAACAAGTGCTGATGTGTTTCAACTTCTGCCTTGCATAATGAACATATATCAACTTTAATTATTCCCCAGACTACTTTCTTCAGTGTACAACCTTCTATCTAAAGCCACATATAGTGCAAACACACATTTAGGACTACCAAGATTGTTGCAGGTCAATCTTCTCCAGGATACCTTATTGTACCCCCCCTCCCCCTTTTAGTTACTGATACATTTTTTTAATACTGAATTATGTTTCCTCCATGATCTCAGATATTTGCAGGCCCCTCTCTGTTAACCATTGTCCTTCTTTCAGAATCTTCTTCACAATCCATGATGCTTGCTTGATTTCCACTTCTCATGGATTCCTACCCTTTAGATAAAAGGCATGAACCCATACAATCCATAGTTTATAATTCTTCTTGCATATGTTCCACAAATGTTTTAAAATAGTTGCTTTGTTCCATACATACATGTGTATGATATTAAGCCCTCCAACAGTCTTTGGCCAACACATTTTCTCCCAGGCTATGAGTGATCTCCCTTTACCTTGTTTTTCACCGTTCCATAGAAACCTCTTGCACATGGATTCTATTTTTTGCAAAACTTTCTTAGGCATTAGGAATATCTGTGACCAAAATCCTTGCATGGCTGAGAGGACACTATTCACCAACTAGAGCCTTCCTGCATAGGAAATGAATTTAACTGTCCATGTAGTGATTTTGCCCATTATTTTGTCTATGAGAGGTTGGCATTGGCTTATGGGTAGCTTTTTGGAACTCAAAGGCACCCCAAGGTATCTAAATGAAAGATCTCCTTTATTAAAACTTGTATGTTGCAATATCTTTTGTTGTATTTCCACTGACACTCCACCAAAATACACACAACTCTTAGCCTGATTTGCTATCAGTCCAGATACCTTTGAAAATTGTTGGAAACATTCATACAGTAAGGTAGTGGAAGCAACATCTCCTCTACTAAACAGTAAGAGATCATCAACAAAGCTTAACTGTATAATGTGTTGTTTGTGGCATCTAGGATGGTATTTGAATGTTGGTTTGGATTTTAGAGTCTTCAACAGCCTGGTAAGATAATCCATAGCAAGATCAAAAAGATATGGGGACAGGGGATCACCTTGTCTCACCCCTCTCTTTGCTTGGAATGCTGGACTAAGACACCTATTTATCATGATTGAATATGATACTGTTCTTACACAATTCATTACCCAGCCTACAAACTTTTGTGGAACCTGCATTCCTACTAAAACCTCCTCCAGGAAGTGCCATTCAAGGAATCATATGCCTTCTGCATGTCAATTTTGAACATGCACCTTGGAGAAATTCCTCTCCTTCCACACCCTTTAACCAATTCATGACTCATTATCACATTATCATGTAGCATTCTACCAGGTACAAAAGCAGCCTGACTTGGATCCACTAGAGATTCCATGACAGTGTGAAGTCTTTGTGTAAGCATTTTTGAAATGATTTTATACAAGGTAGTGCAGTAAGATATATGCCTATATTCCTTGATTGAGGTTGGGTGTTTTAACAACAGTCTTGTTCACAGGACCATACATTTTATTTGTTTGGAAAAAAATTAGGATAGCTGTAGTTACCTCCTCCCCTATGTCTGGCCAAGCTTTTTTGAAGAAGTAAGCATTAGACCCATCCTCTCCTGGGGCTTTAGAGTCCTTAATACTCCCCAATGCTACCTTGACATCATCTTCAATGAAAGGTTGAATAAGGTTGAGCTGCTGCATCTTGTTGAGTCTGTATCCAACTTTGAATACCTCTGGTAGTGCAACTGGCATATGTCTGGTGTTCTGCCCTAGTAGCTTTTGGTAGAATTCCACAACTTCTTACTTTATTTCATTCATTCCTCTGATGATTGTGCCATCCTCTTTTGTTAGCATTTTGATTTGATTATGTGACTTCATGTTCTTCATACTAGCAAAAAAGTAAGCAGTGTTAGCATCCCCTAACCTGAGCCATTGTACTCTTGACTTCTGCTTGTAAATGCTCTCCTCTATTTGACTCTATTTTATCAGTTCTGTTCTCAGTATCTTTTCCTCTTCTATCATGTTTTGATGCACTGCAACTACCCTCATGTTATTCTACATGAGCATAAGATCCCTCATGATTCTTTGCACTCTATCAGTAAACCCATAAACTCATTTGTGTTCAGTTTCTGCATTTCTCTTCTTATTAATTTCAGGTTCTTTCATATTCCTTTCATACCATCTCCTTTTATCTACCAGCCTGCCTGAATCCCTTCCTGGATTTTTTGATGTTTAACTAAACAGTTGTAGAATTTGAATGGTCTTTTTTTGTGTCCCTTTGCTCCTCTATTATCAACCCCAATGGTGAATGATCTGAAAATAGTGGTTCCATGGCCATGACTTGTGTTGGCATTATACCCATCCATGTAGCATTGCATATTGCTTTGTCAGTTTTACTAAATACATGTCCATTTGTCCAGGTGTATTCCCTTCCTTCTATATGTAATTCTGCCAGATTACAATCCATTAGGCACTCCCTAAAATCTCTTGTCTCTACATCTTGAACTTGACTCCCAACTGGTCTGTCCTCATGTGAAAAAATAGAATTAAATGTCCCCCATAATCAACCTAGGTTCATTTATGTTATTATTTAGTTGTTTAATTGCTGTCTATGATGTTTATCGTGACCAATGACACTAACCTACAGTTTGAGTGTCTACGATCGTCGATAGTAGAGTAACCCAACTAAAGGTTAGGGTCGTGTCCCAAGAGAGTGGTTTTGAGAATTAATAGAAAAATAAAATTTAGCTCTAATAAGTCGTAGCTAAAGACATTAATGATTAAAAACATAGTAAATTAAAGGGGGTGACACAAAAGTGTCAAATATCGATTTGGGGTTTTTGTCCCAATTAGTAAAAATAACAAAAATAATAAGAAAATCAAATATGGGTAAGAATTCTTGGGGTGTGACCGCAATACAAGTTGAGATAAGTGGTTGGGTACATGCTTTTGTGACTAGGCTAAGCTTTAAATGGAAATAAGTTCCTTCTCGGGCAACTTACCCTGTTTCAAATGTATTCCTCTCGGACACCCATTTGCCGCATGAAGACCAGCCTACGCCTTACCCCACTCACTCTCTTGAGCTGAGTGTTAGAATATGGGACTAGGGCTCACCCTCTCGGGCTGAACCTCATGTTGATCCACTCCTTAGGCCATCAGTCTAGTGGTCTTGGTTTCGCGACCTCCCTCTTGAGCAAGCCGAAAACACATTGGTGACTTTGTATTTGCAACTACAAACCCTTTAGGTTAACCCATAACCACTAGGTGAAATCACCATTAAACTACATCTAGCCTATCAGCAAGCAAGACCCAACAATAATATCAACACATATTTGTTAAATCACACCCCAAGAATGGGGGGTTTTAGCCACACATCAAGAAATAACAAAATACACCTAAAATGATAGTAAAATCAAATGGGTATAAGAAATTAAACCTTGATTTAAGCAAAGGAAGAAGAATGGAGAAGACCCACTTCCAACTTGGGGAAGATGAAATCCTTCTTTCTTCAAGTCTCCCAAAAACCCTCTCCAAACTTGAGAGAAAATATCCAAATAGTACTATTCTATTCTGGAAATTAAAATAAATGTTCGACTCTCTAACATTAATAGCAAGTTTAGTATTTATAGACTTCAGAAAATAGCGTTGGCGGATCTTTCGACGAAGTTAGTCGATAACGCCGAATGACTCGGCGATTCGACCTTCTTCTGTTTCATCGTTGTTTCATGCTTGCCTTCAACACTTCACGTTCTGGACCATTGGACGGTATAGAACTGCTTCGCAGAAATATTCGTCAAAGCACCGACTGCTCCTTTTATCTCCTCTTTGATCCTTCTCCTTCAGGGCTTCGCGTACTGGATTAAAAGGCGAAATGAATCCCTTCGACGAGTCGCCAAGTGTGCTTGGCGATGCTCAGGCTTTAGCATCTTCGTTCTTTTCAGCCTTTTTGTTCCTTTTTTCGCCTAAGTGTCCATGCTTCCACTAAAACTTCAAATACCTGAAACTTAAGAGTTTTCATCAAATATTTAGACTTAATAAGCATTCAACGACACTATTCTTATCAAAATATAACCCTAAATAAGTCCAATTTGTGGACTCATCAGTCCACAATGGTAGTCTAGTGGTTATTGTGTGGAGACCATAGACTGTAGTGAACTGAAACTGAATGTTATTGTATTTGATCATCACCAACCCATGAATATATTGGTCTGTATCCTCCTTTTTATTAAAAGTAACTTCATTTGGATTCCATATCACCCATATCCTCCCTCTCACATTATTTGCTGTCATTTGTGCACCAGTTATATCCTGCTATGTTTTTCCTGATAGTAATACTTGCTTTACTTGCTCTAACTCTATGTTCATAAATTGCTATAAGATTAACTTTATTCCTTTTAAGAAACAACCTCTACTCTTTGTGTTTAACCTCTTGGTTGAAGCCTCTCACATTCCATGTTACTATTATAGAGATAATGGGGGTTTTATTGGTACCTCCCTACTTCCCCCACCTGTTTCTCCACTTTATTGGCCTTTATTGTAGCTCTGTTCCCCTGTATCATTAGTAGTAGCAACTTGTTTGTCTCTTTTTGTGTTATTCTTGTGTCTTACGGTTTGCCATCCCCCCTGTTTTTGCACTTCATCCCCTTGTTGATGCTCCATCTCTTCCTGCATTTGTACTGTATCCTGACCTATATCAATGTTCTGCTCCTTACCTCTATTAGTAACAGGAACCCATTCTTTTTTTCCTTGATTTAATCATTTCTTCTGTATCAGTGCATCTGGCTTTTCCACATATGAGTGTCCTACTTGAAGACACTTCTGGCAGATTAGAGGCTTCCACTCAAACCATACTGCCTGTTCTAAAACTTTCTCCTTAGGATCATGCATCTTAATCACTTTTGGCAAGGGTCTTGTGAGATCCACTTCAACTAGTATTCTTGCAAATGAAATTCTATTCATTTGGGATGTACATTCATCAGCATACAATGGTTTCCCCAGGCTACTTCCAATTTTACACAGTACCACTGCATTCCAACAGTTGAGGAAAGGTTTGGAAGTTTAACCCACAATGGAATAGTGGTCAGTATCTCCTCCTTGAAGTTAAAATCAGGCACCTATGGTTTCATTATAATTGGCCTTCACATTAGATAGTGAGGCACTAAACATAGTACCATATCCCTCTCATTCTCATTCGCAAATCTCACCTCAAAATATCCATCCTTATGGTATAGTATTACAGGTTTAATAGTGAAAGTACCCTGTTCAAGTATGAATCTCTCCATAACTCCTATAGATGGTGCAGTGCCTACCACATACACAACAATTGAAGGAGCCCATTTTTCATTATCTTTAGCCACATCTTCCTCCAAAATTTCCACTACTTTCTCTCCATCAATAATTACTGGGGAAATATAGTTGAGGTTCATACCTTTCGTTGCCAATCGATTAGTAGCAAATAGATTTGCCCAAGGTGTCTCTAATGCTACCCCATTTAGCTCAAGTTTCCTCTGAGTTGCTACTGAGGGTTTTGTCTGCGTTACTGTTCCATTGGCTCCTACCGGAGTTTGGGTTTGCCTCATTCCACTTCCACTCTTGTTAGCTCATACTGGCCATTGCTCATCCCTATTCGGTGTCTCCTTCTCCTTACCTGTTCCTATTGAAACTCCTTCAGGTGTTTGGAGTTGGGGTTTCGAAGTTTTCCTCCTATCAGTTTGTGATGTGCTTGCATTTGAACTACTCGCAATACCCTGAGTTATTTCTTCCTCGCGATTAAGCTGTGTTTCCTTTCATGGTCGTCCCCTCCCCATTCCGGCGAAGTGCAAGTTAGTGCACACTAACGTGCGCCAGAGCTTAGAGAGAAGTCAATCCGCCAATTTAGATTTTAAAAAATTTCTCTCTTAGAATTAGACGACTACATAATCATTTTCCTACAATCTAATTGGCAACGACTAGAAAACAAAACTTTAAAGGTAGTACGATACAAAGAAACGTACTACTACAACTAGTTAACAACTATGAAAATTAGCTTGCCGCTCCAAAGGATCTGCCAATCGGCACTGCAATATATAAACATCACGAAGGCCATATTTGCAACTGGAGTAATACTAAATGCCACTTCTTCTCTCTCTCTCTAACCTCTGGTATGTACATGAATAGCAAACTCCTTACTAAGTTTGTCCATATTATAGAGGTCAACTCGAAATCTGATCATGTTCCTCTCCTTCCAAATGATATAGACAGTCATAGCAAACACACAACGAATGATGGCGCCCCCTACTAGCTAGACTTTTTCTTTCCCCACTTATACATCTATTGGGATTCAGTTTGCCAGTCCCCCACTATTCTTTGGATACCCATCCAATTTAACATTCGTTACCACAAGAGTTTTGTCATACAACATTCAAAAAACAAGTGTGACATTTTTTAATCGGTCAGGTTGCAAAACACATACTAAGGGGACTTGTATTCCAATTTTAAGCAATCTTTCAGTAGTAGGCAACCTTTTCCAGCAGGTCAACCATAAGATGAATATGAACTTGGGTGACTACTTAGATTCAAAGAAAGGCTCTTCCAATACACTCTAGGATAATGTGGCATTAGTGTTAGATAAAACCTCTTAATAAAGAACCTACCCTTGTGTTCTATAGTATATAGTCTCTCGTGTAGGTTGCCCTGCAGTACTAGAGATTGCATTATAATCTACCTCAGAACAAAGATCTTTCGTATCACCCATGAAGCATTACCAGGGATAGGACGATCTTCCAGGGAACTATTCTTCATATAGTAAATGCGAATCCATCAGATCCAGAGGTACTCTTTCTTCTCTAAGTGTTTTACAATTGTTGCTTTGTTCCACCTGGGCAAACTTATCACATTATGACCCCCAGCTACCTCAGGCATACAAATCTTTTCCTATGAAACCAGTGATCTCCTAGATATAGTTTCTTTTCCAGTCCACAAAAAAGACCTATACAGGCTCTCCACATGATTCATTATCTTTTTTGGGAGAAGAAAAACTTGTGCCCAATAAGTTTGCCAAATACAATAGATTCTATCAATTGCAACCTACCACCATATCAGAGTAGCTTGGCTGACCAACATTTTATTTTTTTCAGTGATTTTTTCCACAAGAGGCAGACACTGATTAATGGTAAGTTTTTTGGAGGAGAGTGGGACACCCAAATATTTAAAAGGTAGGGTCCCTTCACAAAATCCCAAAAAATAGTCAGTTTAAGTTCAGGTTTATCCCCATAAATATAGATAAAACTCTTCTCGATGTTGGTATGGAGTGTTGAAACACTCAAAAACTTGACAAAGGCAGCGTGAAGTAACTTTATAGTTGTAATTTCAGCTTTGCAGAACATGAGAAGGTCATCAGCAAAGCATTTATGTACCACACCTAGCTTTTTGCACCTGGGTGGAATTAGAATTGAGGATAGATAAGCACTTGATTAAACTCTCTTTGAAGGTACTCCATAGCAATGACAAAGAGATAAGAGGACATGGGGTTCCTTTGTCTAATCCCCCTCCTCCTATGGTTTTGTAAACCTCCCATTCATCAACAAAGAGTATGAGACCGAGGTGACATACTCCATAACCCATTGAATGAATTTATAAGGGAAACCTAGCTCTACTAGAATACTTCTTAGGAAACATCATTCAATAGAGTCATAAGCCTTCCTCAAATCCAACTTCATGACACATCTAGGTGAGAGTCTCTTCGTAGCATACCACTTCAAAACTTCATGGTTGAATAACACATTGTCTAGGATGTTTCTCCCTTCAATAAATGTTGTTTGTGAAGGACTCGCAATGTCACCAATAACCTTTTTGACTCTGTGTTAAGAGCATAGTTATAACTTTATACATTGTTGTGCAATATGCAATGGACTTTGGGAGAGGAGGAGCTTTAGGAATAAGCGTGATGACAACACTACCACTAAAAGACTTGAGACTTGAGCAATTTACCAGAATTGAAGAACTCTTTAATAGCTAGATTGTGCCCTTGCTCAACAATAGTCCAGTTGGTGGTAAAAAGCTCCACTGGGAAACCATCCACTCCTAGGGCCTTGTCATGTGGCGTGGCATATACTGCATCTTAGATCTCCTAGTGTGTAACATTAGTGATCAACTTACATTTCTGTTGGTAAGTCAAGCACTTCCTTCTCTATGTCAGTGAGGAATCCGGATAAGGCATCAAATTAGTTTCAGCACCCATGAGATTCTTAAAGAAAGTTATGAATTCATGCTCCATTTGTACCGGGTCAGTGATTTTGATGTCAGAGTCTGCTAGTGATGGCATTTCTACTTGCTCGAATTTTTCATTGAGCATGGAAATACGTTGAGTTATCATCCCCACATTATATCCAGGAAGCTCTGGGCATCTGTCGAAGGACATGTTCCTCTACATCACTCCATTTTTGAATCTGGAGAAGGGCCTCTTTCTCATCTTCAATAAGTACCTGGTCCAAAGGTCTACCGATCGTTTCAGTCTGAATAAGCGCTAATTGATATACCATGAGTTTACGGTATTTTTAATACATTTCACTTAAAAGTTGTATGTGTCTAGGGCCATTTTGTATTGGAATTAATGTTTTTGTATCATGTTTGCAGGAAATAGGCGTGGACGTGGTAAAGTGAGATGACAACTGAAAAATTTGTAGAAGTAGCCATCCACGAAGGGACCTATGAAAGAGGAAACCGAAAGAAAAAGGGTATGAAAGGAGTTTTGTGTTGAAAAGAGAAAAAGAAAAAGATAGAAGAGGATGTGACTTTGTGCAAAAGAAGCAAAAAGATGATAAATAAAAGTGCTGAAAGAAATAAAGAAAAATAAAGTTAAAGAAAAAGAAGAAAGTGAAAAATAAGAGCCACAAAGTCAAAAGTCACATCCATGTTGAAAAGAGTCAAGGGTAAGAAAGTAAAATGCAAGGATGCCAAAAATACGTTGAGAAAAGAGATAAAATAGCCAATGTAATGTCACGGAGGGGAGAAAGTCACTAAAAAGTACCCAAATGTACCACACCTGACCCCGAGCCTACATTACAAGCTAAGAAAGTCATATAGTGATCCTAGCAACTAGTTTGAGAGTCTAAGCAGTGAAAATAAAGGCAAGCCTATGGTATTGAGCACTAACTGTACTTGAAGTCACTTCTGAGCGTGAGTGTTGAATGAATCCTAAAACTCAAATTTCATATCTTCTGTGTGAAAAGGTTTTCGCTTGAAGTGAGGGCACTAGTTACATTGTCGGAAAGTTGGTAGCTTGGTGATTGTGAAAAGTGTATGTTGTGTTGTCTATTGGTCGATCTTTGTCATATCTTGATCCACATTAGTTAGCTTGTTGAGCATAAGAGAAAATATTTGCACTAAAAAAATGGAATGGATTGAAATGGCCATGTGATTTCTTGAGTTTGTATGTCTGCTTCTACACAAGTGTCGTCTAAAGTGTTAGTTTGTCGCTTGAGGACAAACATGTTTAAGTTTAGGGCGTTGATATACCATGAGTTTACAGTATTTTTAATACATTTCACTTAAGAGTTGTGTGTGTCTAGGGCCATTTTGTATTGGAATTAATGTTTTTGGATCATGTTTGCAGGAAATAGGCTTGGACATGGTAAAGTGAGATGACAACTGAAAAATCTGTAGAAGTAGCCATCCACGAAGGGACCTACGGACCGTAGGTCCTATGACGGTTTATCGATGGTGGGCGTAGATGGGAGCATCAGGGAAGTATGACCAAGTGTGGAACAACGAAGCAACCTACGGACCATAGGTCGACCTACGGGCCGTTCTGCACGTCCGTAGAAGATGAACTGGGAGTCAAAGTTCCAGTACCTGATGAAAATCCTAAGTATGGACCCACGAAAGAGGACCCACAGACCTTAGGTCAACCTACGGTCCGTCCTACACGTCCGTCGGTGATTAATTGGGAGTTGAAGGTTCCAGCTGCTGTGGAAAAGTTCTAAGTGTTGACCAATGGAGGGGACCTACGGACCGTAGGTCGAGTCGTCGATCAAAGCCGCGTCCAGAAAGTTTATTTCCTTATTTTTTTTCTTTTTGTTTAGGACATGATTTTCTATAAATAGGGTATGTAAACCTCATTTTTGGGGGTTAGACATTATTTTTTACTTTTAGTTCTTGATATTTTTTTGGGAATTAGCTTGCAAACTTTGGCAATTTGATTTCCGGATTTAGGTTTATAAGATTTTTGCTTTGAAATTCAGTTGGAGATTACGAGTTTCTTCTACTCTAAATGTAAGTTCATGAATTCGTCTTATCAAAACATGAATTGTGTTCTTTCAAGCATGAGTATCTAAATCCACAACTAGGGTTGTGGGAACCATGAACAATTAACAACGTATGAATAATAACTAAGTAATTCTTGAATAGTATTGATGCATTGATAATTCTTTCGCTTAAAAGTCTTTTTAACAGTGCACAACGTTAGAACTCGCCTTGTTGCTACTTGTCGGACCAAGGAGGTAGTTAATAAGAAAATAATTATCAACAGAGATTTAGTATGACACTATCTAATAGTCTAATGTCAATTGGTGCGAGGGTGAAAACTAAGACATACATTGATGTGATGTCTAATCTGAGGTAAAGGTAAGGGTTAGTAAAGTATACACTCATAGCCGGACCAAGGTGCGTAGTGAAATTCCCTACTTGGAGGACCAATCACTTAGGGATACCTGTCTTACCAACGTAGCATGTAAAACACTAGGAAAGGATTATTATTATTAGAATTACCGCGTTAAGAGCTCGTGGGGAACACATACGCCCTAGTTTCTCTCTCAAATTGATAACAACAAACTTTGAATCTTGCCTACTTGTTACTTAACAATAAACAATCTGTTACTTGTTTCCAACAATCACCCCCTTTACTTTACTTATCTCGAAAATAGTTTGACTACACAGAAATAATCATGAGTTAATGTAACCACTCGTAAAATGATAGGTTCTGTTACGACCCGATTTCAAAAACTAAGGTTTCGAAACCATTTTCGCAACTTTGACAATTTTTGTTAAGTTTTGGAAAAAATTTATAATTTGGAAGTCGCCACTTAATTTTTTAGGAAAAATTAAGAAAACCATTTAAAAAGGACAATTTTTAAAAGAAAAGCATTTGAATAAACCAGAGTCGGGTAAGGGTTCAAATAATCCTCTAAGAAAGGATTTAAGCATCTTAGAGAATCCGCTAACATGCGGTTGACCGACGAATTTGAGAGATTGGCTAATTTTATAAAAATAAAAAATAAAAATTACTTATAAAAAGTTCATGTTTGAAACTTAGATAAAAATCTTTTGATATTTGCAAAATTCCAAAAAATAATCCTAACTTAAAATTTTATCCATAGTCAAGTTTTTGAACTATACAAATTAATTCAAACTCATAAAAATGATTTAAAGCTTTTCAATAACTATGAAAGAACATGAAAGGTTCTCAAGTTATTCTAATAAGCTTAAATTACCTAACTTAAAATGGGTTTTGAAAATTTGGAAATTTTAAAGTAAACAAGCGACAAAATATGAAATAAAAATCCCTCCAAAGATTCATCGAAGTTAAGAAAATAAATGTTAGAAGTTAAGAGCAATTATCACAAAATCACAATATAATGAAAACAAAGTGCAAACAGAACTTTGGACAATTTTAAGCTTGCTTGCTGCGCTGGAAATTGGACCTTTTTTTTTTTTTTTTTTAAAAAATCCAATTTTATTTTCCAGCCCTTTAGGCTGCTGCTACTGCTGCCTTTGGACTTTTTTAAAGTCCGAAAAAATGTTATTTCCAGCCCTTTGAGGCTGCTGCAAATCTGCTGCACTTCGTGGACTTTTAAGAGTCCAACTTTCAGCATTTTCAAGGCTACTGCTGTTGCCTCGTTAATTATGGGTTTTAACCCAATTTTGCTCCTCATTTTAGCTCTTTGGAACTGCTGTCTGCTTCTAGTTTCTTGGGATTTTAACCCAATAATATTAGCATTCCCTTGCGTGACTCGGATGAGGTCGACTCAAATAGAAGAATATGCGAGAGATGGGGAGTCCAAGTGAACTCAATGGAAGCGTGTTCATGCATAATAAGAAAAAGAATTAGCTAGTTAGTATAGATGAACTCCAAAGAAAACATAACAAATTAAAATTATCGTCAAACTAACCAAACCGGAAACACATGATCATTAATTAGTCACAGCTTTCAGAACTTAAGTAGTATGGTAAACTTGACAGATTTCTTTTTTTTAAAAAAACAAGGAAAAACTAAGTCAATAAATAAGTCATCTGTAGGCGAAAAAATAAGGGATCATTACAGAGAACATAAAACCAAAGCATTCAATACTAAGCAACACATCAACTTTCTTAAGCAAGACACAAGACAAAGAAAACTATTTTGAGAAATGAAGGAACTTAGAAATAAATTATACATGCAGAGAAGCCGTATGTGAACTTAAACAAGATTATAGTATTGTAGTCTACATTGAAACATGCAAAACTAAAATTAAAACAAGCAGACAACTTCTTATCTTTATCTAGTGTGACTCAAAAATAAATAAATAAAAAAACTAATAAGAGCAAAACACAAAGATAGGAGAAAATGCTAAGAAGAGAAAAACAAAATACTTGATTTTATAGCC
>JAJOOR010031493.1:0-17348 GCA_036250505.1 Solanum acaule | reverse complement strand
AAGTCTTTAATATTTGTAATTATTTTCTAAGTAATATAATATCTAAAAATATATTATTATTAAGTATATTACTTGCATCTCGAATTAACAATTTTTCTAATTTGATTTTTTAATTTTTTTTGTCAACTTTAAATATGTAATTTAAAATTATAATTATTTTTCACTATGAAGAATGCACAAAATCTACATGATAATTCAAACAATTCACTTTAATGTTATAGTGATAAATTATTAAACTACATTATTTAATGAACATGAAAACACTTGATGCAATAGTTCAATATTAAATATATAGGGAAAGTAAATTAATATACGAAATAGTTGGATACAATATGTAATTGTTAATTTAAATATTTTTTAGCTACACAATAAAAAAATGCATTAATAGAGCATTTATGGGAGCAACTTCATAGTCTTGAAAGTTGAATATTTATATAAAATATAAAATAAATTTTACGATGATGCAATATTTATTGTGTAATTGTATTTAATCAATGATTTTGTTGTAAAACTAAAGAAAAATAAGACAAGAAATATAGAAGATGAAAGCAATAGAAATAGGGAGACAAGAGAAGAAAGCTTTTCTTATTATTCCAAGTCTTCAAGTGTATACAATATGAGACCTTATGCCTCTATTTATAGTGTAACATAGAGACATACAAAAGGTTAGTCATAAACTGACATTAACATGAATATAATGGAGGTGGTTATGGAAGTGAAAGTTTACAAGAATAATGGTTATAAAGTTTGAGGTTACGGAGGTTATGATTATCTTCATAATGGAGGAAAGTAATGGAGATAATGGGTGAGAGTAACTTCTTGGTGTAATGGACATCCACACTATAATATTTTATAACACTCCCCCTTGGATGTCCATAGATAATATGTCTCGTTAAAACCTTACTAGAAAAAAACCCAGTGAAAAAAAAATCCCAGTGAAGGAAAAAGAGTACACATATCTTTTAATACGCTTTGAATGTTGCCTCGTTAAAAACCTTACCAGAAAAACCCAATTGGGATAAAACAAGAGTACAACCCATATTTTTCTCCCCCGATAAAAACTTTACTTGATATCTTGGAGATGACGATGCATTCCAATCTTATATCACAACTTCTCAAATATTGATGTTGGCAATCCTTAGTGAAGAAGTTTGCAAGATTATCACTTGAATGGGTCTTTGAACGTCTATCTCACCATTTTGTTGAAGATCATGTGTGAAAAAGGCTTTTGGTGAAATATATTTTGTCCGATCTCCTTTGATTGTATCCTCCCTTCAATTGAGCTATATATTATTTTCGTATATGGTGGCTGAAATATCCTTTTCAAAAGAAAATCACATATTTTCTGAATATGATAGATCATGATTTTAACCAAACACACTCCCGACTTAATTCATAGATCAATGTTATTTCTACATGATTTGAAGAAGTGGTTACTAATGTGATTCTTTGAATTTCCAAGATATTGTTGTGTCTCCATATGTAAATAAATAGTCCATTTGCGATCGAGTTCTATGCATATTAAATAAATATTTTGCATGTACATAATCAAATCATTTCTGACTCGGGGATTGATCATTTCAATTTTATTGAAGCTAGTCTTTTCTTATAAAAGAAAATCACACATCTTCTATGTGTTGAGTCACTTGCTTTGTTAGTTTCTTGTCATAACTTGAATGATAATATGACAATCCTTTCACATAACTTTCGTTATGTATATCAAATAATCTTCTAGCATTTGCATAATCAGCAATCTGTAAGTGCACCAATTGCACTAATAAATGACATTTAAAATCATTTTCATGAGATCAAAAAGATTTTTTTCTCTGTGTTAAGCAGTCTCAAAACCATTGGGTACTCAATGGAATAGCTTTAAGATCTTTTAAATCCTTCAAGGATTTTCATATAACCTTCATCGTCTAGTTAGACATAATAATCATTCATTATACATATTCAAGTATTTCATCTATTGCTGAAATAGGTCTCATTGCATCCACCACTGGAGAATATATCTTCATTTAATAATGTCAGGACTTTTGCAAAAACCTTTATTCCCTGAGGCACAAACAACACTTTATATCTTACGATTATAGTTTCGCACAATGATTCATTTGTACCATACTGACATTATATTTTGGTCCATGAACTATAAGATAAAAAACATCACTTTTCTAAGTGAAACAAAATATACTTGAATAGTGCCAATCATTTATCTGTCCACACTTTATGACAAATTCAAATTTAAGATCCTCGTAACCATTTATAACATTGAGTGCTACTTCACAATTCTCAAGATACACAGTTATGTCAAGTCATTGGTCCTCTCATGGAACCCAAACCCAAACTGTTAGCATACCGAAACATGGTACCCGATCCAATGTTTATGCCGGAATGTGGCAACTGATTCCATATTTATGCCGGAACGTGGCAACCGATCCAAGTTAGTGTGTCAGAACGCAACACCCGATCCATTCAACAAACCACAATCACAGTCACAATGTATATTCTCACAATCATACAACAAGAGGTGATTCATGGCATACAATTGTCCAATTATCCTCATATTCAACTAGTCTGATCAATAGTGCAACATTCACATACATACACGTATAATAATGAAGGAAGAACGTGCATATATTAGACAATCATGAAATCACAACCATCACCTAGAAGTATACATTGACATATATCACCTAACAATAGCTCGACCATACTCAGCCCTAGTTTATCATCTAAGGCTTCTTCCTATGATTTAATCATCTTTTGTTCGGTGCACGAAGACCTACACGTGAATCCTACCATTGATTATCCTCATACTACGTAGCGGGTTCAAATTTATAACTACTCAATTAATAAAACCTAGCCTACCTGGGCGCCAAGCAGCTGGACGGAGGGATTGTGGATAATTTTCTGGTTTTCTGAACAACATGACAGTGAAATTGAACAAGAATCTGCAAAACATCGCCATCCTCACACTAGAATCTCTTCCTCCTTCTTTCCCAAGCTTGGAGCAGCTTTTTGGAGTGTTTTAGGATAATTTACGCCTAATCTAGGTATTTTAAGAAGAAGGAGAACATAGGATTTTGCATTATTTACATTCTGTCTCGCCTATCCCTCTCTGGCGGCAGCTTACCTCGCTGTGGCACCGCCGCCCTAGTGGCATGTGGCCCGCCCTGGCATGACAGTGGCCCAACAATTTCCCAAATTTTTGCTCTTCCTAATTAACGATGGTTCAGGTCGTTACAGATAACGTGTTGTAAAACTAAAGCAAAATATGATAAGAAATATAGAAGATGAAAGCAATAGAAATAGGGAGACAAAAGATGAGAGCTTTTCTTATTATTCCAAGTTTTCAAGTGTATACAATATGAGCCCTTATTCCTCTATTTATAGTGTAACATAGAGTCATACAAAAGGTTAGTCATAAACATGAATATAATGGAGGAGGTTATGGAAGTGAAAGGTTACAAGAATAATGGTTATAAAGTTGGAGGTTATGGAGGTTGTGGTTATCTTCATAATGAAGGAAAGTAATGGAGATATTGAGTGAGAGTAACTTATTGGTGTAGTGGACATCCACACTATAATATTTTATAACAGATTTCACTTTTATTTGAATTGTTCGTTAATATGTATTATATATAATATTTATTGCAATTTATGTTATTTAGAAATTTAGGATAAAATATAATTTTATATTAAATGAAGAATTTGAAAATAAAATTTTATATTACATGAAGATTATATAGATTATAGGGTGATTATTTGCAAAAAGAAGAAATGGTTTATATTATGAAATAAGAATATAAAAATGAAATAGAAATAATAATATAATATTGAAGAGAGAGAAAAAGATTTCTTTTTAGAGATTAAAATAGAGAATTGGGTTGGAGTTGGTTGTTTGAAAAATAGAGAACTTTATTTTTAGAGAGTAAAATAGAGTATAGGATTGGAGATTCCCTTAGTTTCTCCTATTCTAAAATTTTTTCACTCTCCTCACACTTTTTTTTCCTATTTTTATTTTCCAGAAACGTGTACACACACAATCTACACACCTATTCTTAAAAATTGAGTGCTTTCATCCTGATTGGAGCCTTAAAATATGTCAAAATTTGTAACACCTCAGATTCAAAAAAGGTAGAATTGCAGCTTCTTGTAAGATCTGGTGCCAGTTCCAACGAAGCCACCCATGGCCCGTGGTCTGACACATGATCCGTTAGTCAGCTCTGTGGTTGGCCAGTCCAGGTTCCCAAAAATGTCAAGTTCCAATACTTTTTCAACAGTTCACTAGGACGGCTCGTTGTCCAATCCACAAGTCGTAGGTAGGTCTCATTGGTGAGTCCCAAACTTAGAGAAATTCTAGGGTCAAAAGTCGAGACCCACAACCCGTTAATGGACCCAAAGTTTGTAGGTGGGCCCCGTCAGTTGGGGTCCAAGGATCATGGTGTCTGAACTAATCGACGGCCGACCAGGACGGTCTGTAGGTGGAACCCGGAACCATCCCCACTATCGATGGTGTCGACAGTTATTTTAAGGAGTGTTTTTGGGTATTTTCCTAATTATTCTAGCCTAATACTATGTCGTTTTACCATTCACCTAAAGCCCTATATAACTTCTTTTACCCCCAATTTCCCCAATTGAAATCATTCTCTCAAATTCCTAAAAGAAGAACAAGTCTTCCTCTCCAAAATATTTCTCTCTCTAGAAAGCTTGAAGAAGAAGGAGTCAACCTTGGGTTTCAAGTCAAGTTTCCAAGTCCTCTATTAAAGGCAAGCTTTTGGCATTAAGGTACGATAATCTTCATCCATAGAGCCCTTTCCTCCACGGAGTTCCTAAATTCTCCAATTTTCAATGTAAGAAATTCCCAATTGAGTTAGTGTTTTCTTCTATGTCATGGGTTCCTTTCAATATTGATTTATTTGATTGTTTTATGATCTTTTATGTACGAATTGAGAAGTTCTCATGTTTTTAAGATGAATCCCTATGAACCCATGCTTAACCCATGCTTTCTAGATTTTTATGATTAAAAGTGGGTTTTGAACTATGAAAGGAGAATTATGATAATATGCATGTTCTTATGAAATTGATGAAATATGATGTAAGTTGCTTTGAGAATAAATCAATGTTGTTGTTGTTAATTGTTGTGAAAGGATTCTCACATTATTACTCCATTCATGATTATGAAAGGTTTTCTCATTTAAAGGATTCTAAGGTTGAAAGGTCTTCTCACCTAAGATGAATCAAAGCTAAGGATTTATTCTAAGAATGAGGCAAGCAACGATTACTCATACTCTCCAATAAACGACAAGAGACAATTACCCATGTCATACAATATAAGGACAAAAGGAGATTACCTAAGTCCTTTAAAGAAAAGATGAATAAGACTAATAAATATTCCATGGGAGTTATGCTTAGCACCGAGTGGACAAGTGACGATTATCCATGTCCCATAAACTATGTGCCACCATAGGTTGTTGAGATAGACATTAGGTAGAGGATCCACAATATCTAGAAGTTCATGGTCTTACCTTGGCAAGTAGGACACCTCTTTTCGGTGTGGGGTAGACACCAAATTCCATGTTAATAGCTCACATGGTCTTACATGTCAGTTAAAGGTAGTTCTCCCACATTAATGAACCAAGGTTACTTCAAGAAGTACATCACATGTGATTTAAGATGATGTCTACCTGCATTGACCATGTTTTGGTGACTTATGTTTACCAATTCTTTTATATCATGTTTTAGCCTTGTCATTGCATATTACGAAAATGCCCCTTTATCAAGATTTTTATACTTCATGCATCGCTATCATACTTGGTACATATTTGTACTAACACATACTCTTGATTACATTTCTTATCCAAATGTAGGGTCTAGCGCTCTAGGCTCGCACTTTCGTGGCTAGGATCTATTAGTAGAAGATTGAAGATTGGTGAGTCCTCATGTTCCAAGGACCGAGCCTTGCTTCATTATGTCTTATGATTTTAGCTTTAGACTTGATGTACGAGTTACGTTCCGATAACTTATTATGTACTAGATGGCTTTGAGACGATGTTTGGACTTCTGCTTCACTTTATAAAATTCTATGTTTTGAAATCATCTTTTAAATCTCTTAATTTCTATTATCTTGTTTATGTATGATAAATGTCTTGTATGGGGGCCTCTCGGGGTCTATACGCCATGTTACACCTAGGGTCTACCTTGGGTCGTGACAAACTTGGTATCAAAGCACAATGTTTAGAAAGGTCCTAAGAAAGTCTCATAAGTCACGTTGAGTAGAGTCTTGTTAATGAGTATGAAACACGCCACATTTATTAATGAGAGACTATAAGATGTTTAGAAAATTCCACTTCTTTCATTACTCTAAAGTCGTGCGATAGAGTTTAACTCTATAATGTCTCTCTCCTAATCCTTATCTGATGCTCTACAGGATATGGCCACTCGAAGGGCATATGCTAGAAGGAATGTAAGAGAGAATGTGGAACAAGAGGCTTCTCCTCAAGCTCATCAAGTTTCGGTCGACCCTTTGGCCAAGCAAGTGACTAATGCGGAGTTTAGGGATGTTTTTCAAATGTTGGCTCAAGTCATGATGGCTCAAGACAATAGGGAGGTTGCGTGTGGGTACAATGACGACTAGCGTGAGAGACTTCACTAGAATGAATCCTTCAGAGTTTCATGGTTCTATGGTTGAGAAATACCCTCAAGAGTTCATTGATGAGGTATATAAGGTGTTGATGATCATGGGAGTGACGCTGGTGGAAAAGGTGGAATTGGCCGCTTACCAACTTAAGGGTGTTGCTTAAGTGTGGTTCAACCGAAGGAAGGGAGGGCAATTGATGTGGTCCTCTCAATTGGGAAAAATTTAAGGTTGCTTTCCTTGATAGGTTTTTATGCCCTTGAGATGAGGGAGGAAAAGGTTCTTGAGTTCATTAACCTTCGTTAAGGAAATATGATTGTGAAGGAATATGCTTTAAAGTTCACACAATTGTCTCGATATGCTCCTACTATGGTTGCCAATTCTAGGGCGAGAATGAGTAAGTTTGTTTTGGGGGTGTCCAAGATGGTGGTTAAGGAATGCCATACCGCTATGATATCAATGACATGGACATTTCTCGTCTCATGGTTCATGCTCAACAAATTGAAGAGGAGAAATTCAAGGAAATGTCTAGGGAAGCAAAAAGGGCTAAGATCAATGATAGTAACTTCTCTCACTCAAGGTCCGATGGACATGATCGTTCTAAGTTCTGACAAAGGTTTTCTGGCCAAGGTTCCTCCAATGCTCCTCCTAATTTCAACAAAGATAGGGTGTCTAACCCTAAGCCTAAAGGAGGGAATGGTGGTAGATCTTCATTGCCTACTTGTACTTAGTATGGAAAGAAGCATGAGGGTAGGTGTCTAGCGGGTTCCAATGCTTGCTTTGGTTGTGGTAAGATGGACCACAAGATATGGGATTGTCCCTTAGTTTCTAAGAATGAGAGAGATAACCATCGACGGGTTCAACCGAATCCTCCATCAATTCCTAGTGGGCGTCAGAAACAAAACATATTATATGCACTTCAGACTCGTCATGAGCAAGAGGGTTCACTCGATATGGTTATCGGTATGTGGAAAGTCTTCCAATTTGATGTTTATGCTTTACTTGACACCGGTGCTACCTTGTCTTTTGTGACGCCATATGTAGCTAAGAGGTTTGATATTCTTCTGGATGTGTTGCTTGATCCTTTTTCTGTCTCTACTCCTGTTGGTGATTCTATTGCAGCTAAAAGGGTTTATAAAAAGTGTCTTGTCTCCTTGTCCCACAGTCATTCATGTTGATCTTGTAGAGCTTGATATGCTAGATTTTGATATTTTCCTTGCTATGAATTGGTTGCATGCATTTTATGCTTTTATTGATTGTAGAACCCGTGTAGTCAAGTTTTAGTTTCCGAATGAACCCATCCTAGAATGGAAGGGGAAAATTCTATGCGTAAGGGTTAGTTTGTCTCTTGTTTTAAAGCTAGAAAGAAGATTTCTAAGGGTTGCATATATCATCTAGTTAGGGTGAGGGATATAGATTCTAAAACCCCTACTCTTGAATCGGTCTTTGTTGTAAAAGAGTTTCCAGCTGATTTACCTGACATTCTTCTCGAAAGGAAAATGGACTTTGGTATTAACCTTTTCCCAGATAGACAACCTATCTCTATTCCTCCTTATCATATGGCTTTGACAAAACTTAAGGAATTAAAGAAGCAATTGAAAGACTTGTTGGATAAAGGTTTCATCCGACCGAGTATCTCTTTATGGGGTACTCCGGTTTTGTTTGTAAGAAAAAAAGATGGTTCGCTTCTTATGTGTATTGACTACCGACAATTGAACAAGGTTACCATCAAGAATAAGTATCCTCTCCCAAGGATAGATGATTTGTTTGACCAATTTCAAGGATCAAGTTACTTCTCTAAGATTGACCTCCGGTCGAGTTATCACCAATTGAGGGTGAAGCAGGATGATATTCCAAAGATGACTTTTCAAACTCGGTATGGTCATTATGAGTTTTTGGTAATGTCATTCGGTTTGACTAATGCTATGGCGGCGTTTATGAATTTGATGAATATGGTGTTTAGACAATACCTTGACATATTTGTGATTGTATTCATTGATGATATATTGATTTATTCAAGGAGTGAATATGAGCATACCAATCATTTGAGAATTTTATTGCAAATCCTCAAGGACCAACAACTCTTTGCAAAGTTTAGTAAATGTGAATTTTGGTTGAGGTCCGTCGCTTTTCTTGGTCATATTGTTTCTGGTAAGGGTATTGAGGTTGATCCTAAGAAGACGGATGTGGTCAAGATTTGGCCTAGACCTCTATCTCCTTCGGAAATTAGAAGTTTCTTAGGTTTAGCCGGCTACTATAGAAGGTTTTTCGAAGGATTTTCTTCGATTTATTCTCCATTAACAACATTGAAAGAAGGTTAAGTTTATATGGTCCAAAGCATGTGAAAAGAGTTTTCAAGAATTGAATGATAGACTTACTTCCGCTCCGGTGTTGACTTTACCGAAAACAAATGATGGGTTTGTTGTTTATTGTGATGCCTCAAGACTTGGGTTAGGCTGTGTACTTATGCAAAATGGAAAAGTTATTGCCTATGCTTCAAAGCAACTTAAAATTTATGAGAAGAATTATCCTACCCATGATCTCGAACTAGAGGTGGCCGTGTTTGCTCTAAAGATTTTGAGACATTATTTGTATGGTGTTCATGTGGATGTCTTTACCGACTTCAAGAGTTTGCAATATATATTTCACATGAAATATCCAAATCTTCGCCAAAGAAGGTGGCTTGAATTATTGAAAGACTACGACATGAGTGTTCTCTATCACCCCGGTAAAACAAATGTGGTGGCGTATGCTCTTAGTTGGTTATCGATGGGTAGTGTTGCTCACATTGAGGATAATTAAAAGGAGTTAGTTTGAGATGTTCATAGATTGGCCCGATTGGGTGTTTGACTAGTTGACTCTACCAAAGGGGGTGTTATGGTTCACAATGGTTCAAAATCATCTTTTGTGGCGGATGTGAATGCCAACCAAGGTCTTGATCCAACTTTGATTGGGTTGAAGGAAGCGATGCTTAAAAAGTTCGTAGAGGCTTTCTTCCAAGGGGGATATGGTGTACTTAGATATCAAGGCCGTTTGTGCATCCCTAATGTTGATGACTTGAGAGAACAAATCTTATCAGAAGCACATAGTTCTTGGTATTCCATTCACCCGGGAGCCACCAAGATATACCGTGACTTGTGGGAGATCTATGGTGGAATGAGATGAAGAAGGATATTGCAGATTTTGTGGCTAAGTGTCCTAATTGTCAACAAGTAAAAATTGAGCATCAAAAGCAAGGAGGTTTATCTCAAGACATTTGCATTCCAACTTGGAAGTGGGAAGATTTGAACATGGTCTTCATTGTGAGGTTGCCTCGCACCTGACGACAACATGATTCAATTTGGGTTATTGTAGATCAAATGACAAAATCAACTCATATCATTCCCGTTAAGGTTTCTTATTCGGTGGAGGACTATGCTAAGTTGTACTTGAGAGAAATGGTGAGGTTGCATGGAGTGACCTTGTGTATTATTTTCAATCGTGGTACCCAATTCACTTATCAGTTTTGAAAATCCTTCCAAAAGGGTCTTAGTACTTATGTTAAGTTTAGAACGGTCTTTCACCCTTAAACCAATGGGTAATTAGGAAGATCATTTGCCTTTGATTGGGTTTGCATATAATAATAACTATCATTCATGTATTGACATGACTCCATTTGAGGCTCTATATGGTAGGAGGTCTAGATCTTGTATAGGTTGGTTTGAAGTGGTTAAAGTCGCCTTGATAGGTGATGAGTCCGAGATTTGGACTCATTTAGGGCTTTTTTTTTTTATAGATTTATTGTCCATAGATGTTTAATTTGTGCCATAAACTGATGTTAAATCCTTGATTTTTAGGTATATGGATTGAGGAACAAAGCAAGGACACTAACATGCAAAAAGGAACAAAACAAGCTGAAGAAATGAAGAAGGTGAGCCCGAGGATCGCCAAGAGCACTCGGCGTGTCGCCGAGTGGCTTATCAGATCACCTAAAGTTCTAGTGTGCCTAGCCCTGAAGGAAGAAACCAAATTGGCGATGAAAAGAAACAGTCGGCGAATCGTCGAGTAGTTCCGCGAAGCAAAGTTAGATCGCCCAAAGTTACAGACCTTGAGGATGCTGAATGACAAGGCATAAATGCGATGGAAGAGATCAAAGGGCGGCTCGCCGAGTGGTCCGGCGAGCCCGGCTTACTTCACCGAAGAACTCTTCGTGGCTTATTTTTGGAAACTATAAATAAGATTTTGAACATTTAGTTTAGAAGCTTTTGATCAAATTTTTACCCTGGAATATAATTTTTGATCTTGGACAGAGTCTAGAATAGTTTTCTTAGTAGACTTGAAGTTTTGAGACTCAACTTGGAGATTTCACAAGTGGGTTTCTAATTTTCTTTGAATTGGAGAATTAAAGCTTGAATTCCTCTTACCTAGTTGATGACTAATCGATTCGGTAATGGTTTTTATCTTTTTATGATGTCCGGCTAAAACCCCAATTCTTGGGGTGTGATCATGTGATTTTAGGTTGAATTAGTGTGTGGGTATTGTTAATTACTAGTCTAAATGCTATTTTGAAGTGGGTTTAATCATTAATTGTGGTTTAATTTATGGATGGTAGTTGCAAATGCAGTTCTATGTTAGTGTTCTTGGCTTGCTCGAGAGAGAGGTTTTATGACTAAAATTACTGATTTGTATGTATTGGGTTGACATGGGTCCAACTCGAGAGAGTGAATCCTAAACCCAGTTCTACCCATCTTGCTCTCGAGAGAAGATGCATTAAGGTTTTGGGTTGTTATTAATTGTTATGCTTGTTGATGTTCGAGAGAAATCACTGGAAGTGAAATAGTTGTTCGAGAGAAAGCTATTTCAATTATAGTCTAGCCTACCCACTGATATTTAGATGTTTACTAGTAGTTTCAATTACCCATATATCGAAATTCACCTATAATCGATCACATCTCGAGAATCTCTCTCCTTATTTTTATCTCATTGCTATTTGACTGATTGTAGTTGATAATTTGAAAACCAAAAACCCCCATTTGACATTTGTGTCACCCTTTTATTTGATGTCTTTTTTTCGATAATATCTATTCCTATAGTTAGTTAGATCACATTTGTACTTCCTAATTGATTTTGAACACGTACTACTCCCAGTGGGATTCGACTCCAACTCAATTGTTGGGTTTTATACTGCTTAACGGTCGTTTGCACCTGGAATTGGATGAGGTATGCTTGACACGTTAATAAAAAAATGGTGCCGCTGCTGGGGAGTGGTGTTGTTTAAAATTCTTTTATTGAAGTTAAATTGTGATCTTTGTATAGTTGAATCTACTTATTTTTGTTTTTGGTTTGGTGTTGCTTGTTAAAAACAGAGGAGGAAATGAGCGTCAACAGAAGTAATGGTAGCCAAGTGGGCCACTAAGATGACATTGGCAATCACAATGATGTCAATGACCTAAACTAAATGGGTGGTGTTGGTGCCATTCGTTTATCTCCACCTGAAGGAAACACAATGTTTAACATCACAAGCATTATGCTTCAGCTCTTTCACTTGAAACGTTTATTTGGTAGGCCGGCTCATGAGGATCTCCATGAGCATATAAGGAATTTTGTTGATGTTTGTGGATCGTTCTCCTTTAAGAACATATCTCAAGAATCGGTCTGACTGAGGTTGTTCCCATTTTTTCTTATGGGTGAAGCAAGCAAATGGTTGGCTGAGTTGCCAAGAGATTCTATCACTTTTTGGATGGAGCTGATCACAATGTTCCAAGTGAGATTCTTTCCTCCATTGCAGACGATGATATTTAGGGATGGTATCCAAAGTTTCAAGCAATCAGAGGGTGAACAAATCCATGAGACATGGATGAGGTTTAAGAAGCTGGTGCTGTAATGTCCTACTCATGGACTTACGGATAAGTTGTTTCTAGAATCTTTCTATAGAGGTCTTGATTTGGTAAACAGAGGAGTGGCTGACCAACTTTATCCAGGTGGTATAATGCGACAACCCTACAAAATAGCGTCCCAACTCCTCGATTGCATGACCGAGAGAAATAGGGCATGGCATACTCGCAAAGACAAGTCCGTTCTCTCGCTTATAAAGTTACAAAAGAACCAATCATAAAGGATCTAGAGAGAGACCAGCATTTGGCCAAAATGATGAACCAGCTAGATACCTTGGCCAAAAATGTCGTAGAATTTGAAGTGCTATACAATGAGGAAGCAAATGTCCTAGCAAATCAAGAATGAAATAGAGAGGGGGAGAAGGATCGATATGTTCCTCCCCATGAGCGTCAAAAACCAAGGACTCTGAGGGTAGCTGGACAGATGAGATGCTTCCACACATTCTCAACAAAGTCGATGAGTCAAACAAAGTGTGGAAAGAAATTAAAAAAGATGTCTCGACTCTCTATCAGATGGTGACCTCTCATTCCGTTGCTATCAAGCAGTTGGAGACCTAAATGGGTCAAATTTCGTCTCATCTACACCTAAGACAACAAGGGGGGTTGCCTAGTGATACTATGGCAAACCCCAAAAATGAAGCTTGAATGGGTACTTGCGTCGTGCAACGACGTTAACTAAGGCGCTTTTTGGGAGGCAACCCAGGTTTTTTTCATATTTTTTAAATTTGATTTTGAATAACGGGTGTTGATTGTGCATGTTGAAAAGTGGAGTGTGTTTGAGAAATGCAGGTTGGCGAGCTAAAGAGTCCAATCGACGATTCACCGAAGAGGTCGGCGAGCCCGACTTGGTCCGCCGTTGGAACCACAAAAATTAGAGGTGGGAGTTTGTAAAACTTGGTGGGCCAATGGATGAATCGGTGACTCACCGAACAGGTCGGCGAGCCCGATTTTGTCCGCCGTTTTACCCCAGATTAACTGGAGATCTTATAAAACTTGGCGAAATGAGTCACCACTTGGCGAATCGCCGAGTGGTTCGGCGTGGTTGACTAACACCTCCAAAAGGGCCGCGAACTGAAAGGTTTTAAAAGGCCAAACGGTTTAAAAATTTAAAATCTTTCATATTCCCTGATTTCTAGCCCCGTACTCTCTCACCCGCACCTTAGATCTTTTATATTTCCCTATTTTTGTTGCTTTTTTCTCTTGATCTCTTGCTCGGATTTGGATTACATTGCTGCCTAACATATCAAATTCTTCATTCGGCATAAAGGTTGGTTTTCCGAATCCCAAACTCTTGTTTAGTGGTTGAACTCGAATGCATTTGGTAAAAATTTGTTGATGTGCTGGGTTTGTGTTTGAAATTGTGTTTGATGTATTGGTTTGCGTGTTTTAGTTTTGAAATTGCGCCTATTTGCTTAAAATATTGATTTCCCGAGTTTTACGCGTTAAAATTGATCGTAAATTATTGGGTTGCGGTTATTTGATGTTGGGTCTTGTTGGGTGAAGTCTGAGTAACCCCAGATTGAGCCAAATGACGTAATTTTCCCAATGATAGAGCAGTTGACGTCATTCTTAAGGGCAGAAGTCGTCAAATGGCCAATTTTGGCCAAATCAGGGGAAGTCTAAGTACCCTGGAGGCATGGCTCTTATGGGTCTTATCCTAATTAAATTAATGTGTCATTTGATTTTGATTTCGGGGGCTACGGGCTTGAATTTGGGAAAAAGTGTTGAAATTTTGCACGTTGGGCAATTCGGCGGTTCGCCAATGTCCCCCTTGATTGCCTTTAATTGCTGAATTTGGCTTAGTTAGAGTTTGTAATTTTTGTCGAGAAGCCTGAGTTCGGCGAGTTCACTCGGCGACTCATCAAAAGTTCCCTTTGATCGCCTTTTCTGCTCCCCTAACCCCTAAAATGCACGGTAAAATTCAGCGAGCTAGTCTGAGCTCGCCGAGGATGTTGGTGATTCGCCGACCTGTCATTTTTTTGAAATTTTTTAGGCTAGTCCTTTTGGAGATCCCGATCTAGCTCGCCAAGGTGACTTGGCGACTCGCCGATTGGTTCGACAAGTTTATCTGCATCATGAATTCTGCATTTTCTCATAGGTATTTTCTAACTCTTTTTGATGTATTTTGTAGATATGGCTAGACCTAAAGTATCGGGACGATACATGCCGTCTCGTAAGCAGGCAAAGGGAATCATCATCAATGAGGATACAACTGCATCCAAGGCAAAGGTGATCAAACTTCCTACCACAGGTGGGAAGGCAAGGCACCCGCAGCTGCATCATTGGAGGTCAGCTGCGACAGTGAGGGAGTCTACGCGACTCACCTCACCACTTCTGAATGTGAGGGGGAACACCAGGATCCTCAGGCTGTTACCTTTGAGCCTGAGGATGATCAGATGCTATTGGCCCAAAGAGCTGAACTGCGCTCTAAGAGGATACATGATCTATCTAGGATTAGGTACCTGAGATTACTACTCCTTCTCCAGTTCCAGATCAGGCTGTGGTCCCAGCACCACCTGCACAAGGTCCTCCTCCCTGGTCTCTCAATAGATTAAAGGCTGAGGGACTGAGGACTATCATTGAGGAGAAGAAGTTGTCTATAGATGGAGTGATAGACCGGTATCCGGAAATATTGCGAACCTTATAGTCCCACAAGTTTGAAATCTTTACTAAACACCAGGGCCCTTATATTCCTAATTGGGTCCGGGAATTCTACACTGCCTATGGAGCTTTGGTACCACAGGGGAAGAAGAAGGCTGCCACTTTCAAGCCAGTCGACTATGTAGTTGTCAGGGGAAAGAAGGTAAAGTGTGACAGTGATGATATTAACGCTGTGTTGGAATGCACTGGCAACATTGCAGATGACTACCAGTACATGATCAAGAAAAAATCCTTGGAGGACATGAAAAAGTGGCTAACTCCTCTCTTTTCAGACGGTACTCCTAGGTGGATTGAGGCCGGGGTTCCCATAGAGAAGAAAGATCTAAATGTGGCAGCGAGGTTCTGGTTTGGGTTTATTAGTAGTACACTCATGCCGTCCCAGAATGAGTCTATCCTCCGCCACACGAAGGCGTGTCTTGGTTCTATCATTGATGGGACGAGCCTCAAATTATGTATAATCATTGGACAAGAGATGGCCATAAGGGCCAGGCAGCACCAAACATATCTTCCTTTCTCGGTGTTGATTATCGAATTGAGCCCATGTGCCTCGTGATGTAAAGAAGGACATGGAAGTGATTCCTACATCCTGTACCGACATCTGGCGGATTGAGGCTGAGTATTTGAAGGATGAGGCTGAGAAGAAGAAGGCAGCCCCGGTGGATACATCCCCGCAGCTGTTGATATTGAAACACTACATGCAGAGGCAGTATTTCCTGCTCCGGCCTTGGGGCCTTCAAGTATTTCTAGATCTGCCCCTTCCATGACTTCGAGTTCTTCTGCTGCTGGCTTGCCTCCTAGGTCAGCTGCTAGTACTGCTTCCTGACCTCCACTCACCTAGGACATGCTACTACGTATGGGGCACCTAGCCCATTCTACTGATGTACGTGCCTCCAAGCTAGAGGCTACATTACTTGGGATGATTGAGAGAACCCTCACAGCTGCAATTGATGAGTTGAGAAAGGATGTGGACCAATTGAATTCTATAGATATGTCGATGATTTTTGGGACCGTAGAGATCCCTGATGACCTGGACACGGGTATTCCAACTTATTCTGATGTGCCTCTGGCTACCACCGGAGATGAAGTTAGATTTAAGGATGTGGTTGCAGAGTCAGAGGCTGAAACTGATGAGGATGATCTCGATATCCAGGAGGAGACTACATATGAGGGCCTGACTGAGGTTGAGGAGGCTATGGTGCATTCAGCCGTTCAAACTTCATTGAGGGAGACTCCCATGGCAGGCTCTAGTGGAGCTAGTGTTGCTGTAACCCCGGGTACTGATGCCCAAGATCAGAGTGTGACCTCGGGCATTGATGCCCGGACAGATGGAGCGACTGTGTAGACAGGATCATTTCTTACCTCCCTCTTTGTCGTTTTTATTGATATTTGTTGTTTTAGTTGCATTTGAGGACAACTGCTTTTCTTTTGTGGATGGGGTGAGGTATTTCCATACCTACCTCTTATGTTTAGATTTTGTTTGTGAATATTGGGTTTTGTGATCTATATAGGTGTTTTGATTTCAATTTTATGGATATTTGAGCTTGTGGCTCCTTATTTTGAATGGAAATGGTTTTGACCAATTTTGAAAAATTTGTGCCACCTCTTTTGTGTATGAATGTGGCAGTTTTTGTGCAAATTTGAGTATCGGTTATGATCAATACCGATGACTTGAATAGTGCTCTTAATCGAACAAAATGAATGTGTGGCTATGATGAGGCCAATGAAGTTGCATAGACAATGTGTGAACTTTTAGCTTCTCGTTGTGACTAGCTGGTTATCGAATGAGCCTCTTGTGATGAACATTGCACACTAGCGAAAGTGTGTAGTCTTGTTTGATATTGGTGCCAATGCCTTGTGTGTTGACACCTAGAATTTGCCATGTTGGTCCGATTGACTAAGTGATGTAAGCACTTGAAATGATCTTAGGAAACAAATTTGAAGAGTAAAACAATTTGACAATATACCTCTTTTGTGGCCAACCTTGTGAGATATGTGAACCTTGCTTGAACCCTATTGAGCCTTACCCTTTTCTTGGAAGAAACTTGAGCAATTGTGACCCCTTTTTATCCATTCACCCATAACTCTCATGAAGTGTGGTTTTGTTTGAATAGCCAACTTAGGCTTTTGGCCTAAGTTGGGGGTGTGGTGAACAGAGGAGGAAAATAAAAGTGTGAGAA
>JAJOOR010031492.1:0-15311 GCA_036250505.1 Solanum acaule | reverse complement strand
TTCTTGGTGCATATGGGCAAAATACCTATAAAAATACAAAAGAAGAAGTTTAATGTGGCTCTCTAATGTCTTAATTGGTTACATTGCTCGTGTGGAATATGGATCAAGTTCCCTCCAATTCTCCTTGTCCTTACCCACTTTTAGGAAGGATGAACTAGAATTTGGTTGTTTCTGTTCCCCCTTATATACTCACTGTATATTCTATGGGAACTTTGGGCAATTTCGTCGCAGACCTCTTATGAAGAATATCGTCTAAATGAAAAAGATGTTGGAGATAAAGCAAAGTTTCTAAAAGAGGGCATGGACTGCACTTTGCTTTTCTGGAATGGGAAGGTATTTTCCAATGCTGAACTTATTTTAAGTGTTTGCAGTTTCTGTTTTGCTAATTTACAAGTGTCAATTGGGAATCTCAGTCTCTCACATTGATCCTATATCTTGTCTTGTAGAAGCAATCTCTTTCATATATTTTTTACTCGTAATCAGTAAACTAAGGTTAATATTTCTGTAGGTGATCGACTTTGAATTGCCTATAACAGTAAAGTTGACAGTGGTGGACGTTGATCCAGGCGTCAAAGGTGACACTGCCCAAGGTAATCATTTACTGTTTACTAGCTTGAACCATTGAACTTGAAGTCGTAGAAGGAGATTTCAGAGGCATATACGCTTCATGTCCCTATGATTCGATTCTAATAGGGGTATAGCATTATAAATTATCCATGTCTTTTGGTTCGTCTCAGTGTCAACTATTGATATTCTTGACACTCTTCTTCCTAACGTATAGCTACTATGATGCCAAATATAAGTATCTGGTTGTCAATATGATCTGTATTTTGTGGCAGGTGGATCAAAGCCAGCAACCCTTGACACCGGTGCAATTGTTAGTGTTCCATTATTCATAAATAGAGGGGAGGAAATTATGGTTGATACTAGAAATGGACAATACATGAGCCGCGCTTAGGTTGCTTCAGGATACAATTTTGTAACAACTGAAACTTTTTGTATCTATATGTATTAGAACCTAGTATTTGCAGGAGTAACATTAGAGAACCCCATTGAGAATGCTATTAGAAACGTTTTGTTTTAGTGTACAAATGGGAAAGAAAAGTAATCCTTGTTTTACTGCCAGTTTACCTTCCAAACACAACTCTAAAAATATTGTGAGCAGTGAAACATTGGGTGAAGTTTTAAAATGTGTTTGGTTATAATTTTTGGCTTGAATTACTAGTCAACTTTCTTGTTTTTGCATTTACATTATAGTTTTTTTCTTTTTCTTTTTTGTGATTTGTCTGTTCTTGGGCTTACAAAATAAAGTCTTTCAGTTTTTTTTTTTTTTTGTCTTGTTCTTCTAGCAAAATAAAGAAAAAGTCTTTGATACAAAAAGTTAGATTAGAAGCACTAATATTTTGGCATTTATGTAGTTCATGTAACGTATCTTAGTAAAATTTTAATATTTTAGATTTTAAGAATATTTACTTCTTTTTTTTTTGAATAACTTAATGGTGTAAAAAATTATTTTTAAGGACGTCGTATAAATCTTAAACTCATATAATATAACACTAGTAATAATATGTAAGTCTTCAATTTTTGAGCTCGAGTCAAAATAGTTTCCTAATATTACATGATTGGTTGTACATTTAAATTACCCCCCAATTTACATGGCCTTTTAAGTTTTAATATTGAACATATTTCCTTGTATTAACCTTTTACATTATTGATCTATATATTATAACTGATATTTTTTATCTCGCTTTTAAAAATATAAATTATTATTATATTAAAAGGTCATTTAATATCAAATCAAACAAATAATCTAAAATCGACATCATACATAGTAACTACTGAAAGAAATAAAAAGAACTTCATGACATGGATATTGTTGATAAGGAAAAATTGGAGTGCTTTAGTTTTATAATTGTACTTCTAGTTTGGCTTAAACTTTATATGTGTTTATCTGTCAACAGTTTTGTTAATTTTATATAAATTACAATTCATGGTATTTGATACTTCCACTCATACAAGTACCTAATAAGTTTATATATCCACCTACACTTTCTTTATCAGCTCCAACATTTTCTTTTTAATATGCTTTTATTTTTATCAGCTCAAATGACTAAATTAAAGTGAAAATCATTAAAAGAAAAGGGTGTAAATTGTAAACATCAAAGAATTTTAGGGTGCTCAATGCAAATAACTTATTAATTCACTGTATACACACTAATTTTAATGCTAGCAAGAGACGTATCTTCATTTTCACTTCACTTCACTTCAAATGACACTTTTACCCTTATGTAACTGATATTATAAATCTAGGAAGGATTTTCTTCTCATTCTCACTTCAATCTAAAAAAAGTAGAAAAAATGTTGATTTGCCTTTTTTATTTACTAGCTCTAACATTTTCAAAAATTATGAGTAAAATGTTGTTTGCAAGAAAATTCAATGGAGAAAATTTAGTATCTGATGAAGCGTTCCATCAAAATTCAAATCGGAGCAACCCCGCAAACCCTTCTATGCCTACTGAAATTATTATTGAAATCCTCTCGAGGGTTCCAGTGAAATCTCTCTTGAAATTTAGGTGTGTTTCTAAATCTTGGCTTGCTTTGATCTCTAGCCCCGAGTTTATCAAGTCTCATTTGAGTTTATCAGCTAATAATAACATACACCTTAGGAATATAGAGGAATCTAACTTGGATTATCTCATGAAAAATCTTGACATATCTTTTTTGTTTGAGGGTTCAGTGAATGGATTGATTTGTCTTGTAAATAGGGCAAAAAAAATATATTTATGGAACCCAACTATAAGAAAGTACAAGAAATTGCCTGATCATAAAATTGAACCGAAGCCTCTTAGTCGTTTCATATATGGTTTTGGATATGATAAAATCCATGATGATTATAAGGTGGTGTTATATAATTTTGATGAGGTCGCTATGTATAGTCTAAAGAATGATTCTTGGAGAAGAATTGATTGTCCTCGAAATGAGGGGCGATTAATGAATACAGGTAAGTTTGTGAATGGAAGACTTTATTGGGCTACTACTAATGATCTTGATTTAAGGGTTTGGAGCATAACCTCTTTTGACTTGACTAATGAGAAATGGAGAAAGGTGGAGCGACCATGTGGAAATGATATTCTCGTGCTGGGAGTGTTGGAAAGTAATCTTTCTATCATGATTCGTAGTAATGCGACAACTAACATAGAGGTGTGGGTAATGAAGGAGTATGAGAATAAAGTATCTTGGATGAAGATGTTTACTATCAATTATACTCTAGATCGTGTGGAATATTTTATTGCTCAATCCTTTTATTTGTCAAAAAGAGGTGAATTTTTGGTTATGTTTAGACCATATCACATGATATACAATTTAAATGATAATTCAATAGGATGTTTAGATCTTAGAACATTTGATTTTGGTCTTCTTACTGATTTCTACATTCAAAGCCTAGTTTGTCCTTTTTCACAAAATTAATCAAGGACACAAAAGGAGACAAGTCAACAAAAGTTCTGATGATTGCAATTGTGGAAGTCATTTGTAAGAGTTCAACTTTATACATGTTGCAAAGAATTGTTATATTGTCTCTATTTATCTTGTAAGAGTGGAGCTTGATATTATGCAAAGTTATTTGTAAGAAATTTACCCCACATCTTTATGAAGATCCTATTTAATCTTTTCTTTTTGTATATTTTCATGAATTTTTTTTCTCATTATTGTTAATAGCTTCTTGAACTTTTTCAGTCATATCTTTTCATTAATTTAGATATTTGGTCAATCAAAGATTGGTTTTTTTCCACTTAAATGGTAACAACAAGGTGGGCGAAAATCAAAAGTTAAAAAATATTATTCTATATATATGTTGAATTTCCAACCCTTTCTAAAGAAGAAATTAGTTAACTACTTAAGTGTATTGACTCATGAAAAAACTTATTTTTTTTGTATAACTAGAACAATCTCATATAACTGGTAACACAAATACAAGAGTGAGTCAGGTACAAAATATAAGTCTGAATACTAGAAATTGTCTTAAAAAAAAACAAAGTTAACAAACAATAGAAACTAGAATCTATAATTGTCGAACAAAGCAGTTCACTCTAAACTCTGGCAAGTCTCTTCAAGTCCAATGACTCAATCTCCACACAAACCTATAGCTGGACATGTACACAAAAAGGTGTAGCAAATATAGAGTGAGTATGAAAAATTGTTACGATCCAAAATGGTTCATGACACCCACATTTAATCTTTTAGATGGACGAATGTCATGCTCCGAGCCTACATCCTGGACGTGGTCGGCACTCGAGAACCGTTTCTAATCTCCAAGTAAATTCTTGGCCTGACTGACTATTTAGCGAAAGACTCACTCAAGCAGAAAGAAGCTTTATATGCAAAGTTTAACTCATATATCTCAAATAGATCCAACTCAATGATTGAAAGTACTCAATGTTATAAATAAAACATCTCAAAATAAAAGGGAAATACTGAGAGACTTCTCAACTCTAACTATCTATGAAGCCTCTAATACTAGGATAGATGTCGGGACAAGACCTACAACAACTCAACAATAACTGGAAAATAAATGTGAGATCCTCAGGAAAGCAATGAGGCTCACCAAAGCTATCTGAAGCGCAAAGTGATCTCAATGATACACATGTTGATGATCCTGAACACTTGTAACTGCATCATAAAAGATGAAGGTCGAATGCCATCAATACATTGAATACACGAGTATGTAATATAGCTGAGGCAAAATAACTAAATGAAAGGATTGTAATAGATATAACATAAACTCAAATGAATGTATAGAATTAAAGGAATATAATCATTTAGCTTTACAAAATACTTTCTCATCTGTGAAGTTCAACATAATAAGTGATATATTTAAAATACAATTTAACTCTATTGAGAGATTCTCTAACCGACAACCATCACTATGAGCTACGTGATGATATATCATCTTGTCCATGCTGCCAAAACTGTCGTATATCGTACCGGGATATAGAACCTCTCAACTAAGTGGATCCACTAAGCTCGGCCTTGAAGGCACTAAGGATTCATCTAAAAAATAAGATCTTGTACCCATGTTGGCAAGACATGGTTTATGGGGGATGTGAGTTGTCTAAACTCTCCTCCATATCGATGCTCAATACTACTCCCAATAATGTATATTCTTGCTCAAATGTATAAAAGCATACTCTTTTTCTGGTTTGAGATAATTTCTCAAACTATCATTTTAAAAAGGTAACTGCACTGAAATATCTCAGGTTCATTGCTCATTTAGAAAACAAAATTTCTCTTTGCTCAATGTAAAAATACATTATGGATTGAGATAATTACTCAAAAGGGATCTCTTTAAGAGGTAATAACTCTGTACTTAATCTTTGTGAAAACTCTTTCAACTTTTCTCAAAAAAAGTCTACTCTTTTTCTTCATGTAAAAATGAAACATTTGGGAAATACTTAGTTCTCTTAATACTCTTTCTCAAACTCCTCTTTACTTCCTCAAAACTCAGTTTAAACAATAATGTTTTGCTTAATAGACTCTCAATAAGAATTCAATGAATACTCAAGAATAAGGTTCATGCTGAAAAACATACATGAATAATCCATTCAATAATCACAATACACAATTTACGACAATTCAATAATTAGACATAAGAATTCAATAATCAGCAACTCACGAACTCAGAACTCAATATCAACTCATCTTAAGCATACTTAAATCTAAGGATAGAACCCTGGATTACTCTTTTACTTATTTGAAAGTAGATGTAGGGCGTGAGGATGAACTAGTCCAATACTATGATAGTCTTACATACATGAAAAAATGAAGTTCTTGGCGAAATTGATGAAACTTGAAGAACGCTCGAACCCTACCTTTTCTCCTCTTGGAACTTTGCTCTAATGACTTGAAGTGTTAATGAACGTAAAAGAATCGATTAACGTTTTCTAAGACCTTAATTAGGTGTAAAATGTCGTAGTTTAGGCTTAGAATATGAGTTAAAATGACGTAGTGTAAGTACCAAATGCACATGGGAAAGACCAAAACTTAAAAGTTGATGAAGTCCCTTTTACGGACGACTTCACGGTCCGTACAAAACTTCACGGATTGTCCAAGTGTCTGCGAACCTTCTGGAGTTTTAGGGTTCAACTTCACGGGTTGGGAGACGGGTTGTGGACCTCTTCACAAGTTCACCCTTCACCACAGTTTGTTGTACGGTCCATGACACCCTGTACAGATTGTACAACCTTCCGTACACATGCATTTGTACTCAATTGAAGCAATTTCTCTTTTCTATTTCAAATTCCAATTTATTAGGTGTTACATCGAACCAACGATTGCAAACCCCAACTTATATTAGCTATTCAACTTATGAAATACAATAATAATGTGGAAACTGAAAAATTATTAAAGTAAGAAATAAAATCAACTAGAGTTTATTACATATCGTTTTTCAAAAATCTAAAAGTCATCTCACCATGGTCACCTAATCCTCCAATACTAAGTCTCAGAATATAAGACACCCTAATAGATAAATAAAATAGCTTGTGTCCAAAAACTAACGACATCAGGCCATTGTTTTATTTAAAAATATAAAAAATGACTGATTTTAAGAGTCGCCACTTAATTTTGAACTATCTTTTCAAAGATTAAAGCAAGGAATCTGATGAAAATATCATAAGGGGGTTCGAAGTTCATATTAGCATTTCGGAAAGGGTTTGAAAGCACCCGAAATGCCCGCTAACACGCAATTATCCGATAATTAACTATTTGGCTAGTTATTTTAAAGAAAATAGGCATACTTGAATAAATAGAGGGAATGAGCAATTAAGACTTAAAGTCATTTTTAGGGGAGAGGGAGATATTAAAATATTATTGAGTAAAATTTTAAAGTAATTTAAGTAGAAAAATAAGCATGATTATTTAGTCTTTAGAAAATTTTGAAGTGACTATCTTTTGGGGAATTGATTAGGAAACCTTAAAATTAAATAAACAAGTAAAACACCTAATAACAAATAAATGAGATAGGGAAAGAAGATTTGGGCCCAAGTTTGGATCTGTCTGCCTGGGCCAGTACTTGGGCTTAATTTCATTTTGGGCCTTATAGCTCGTTTGCACCTGTTCTAAGATAAGCTAATTTCTCCATTGGGCTTTAGGCTCAATCTTCACCTATCCTAGACTAGCAAAATAATAATCAAAATATATGTGCTTTATGTCCCAATCTACACAAAATATAGAACTGAAAATTTAAGTGGGCTTTTGGCCCCATTCCGCTCCTCGTTGTTGCTGCTGGCATATCATTCTTAGACTTTTTAAGTCCAAAAATGTTACTTCTAGCCATTTGGGACTATTGTTGCTATCCACTACTTGGACTTGGACTCCAAAATTTATCAGTTTCAGCTTCTCTTTCCACGACTTTTGTAAGGGTTGACTCAAAAGGGAGAAGAATGCAAGAGATGGTTGGAGTCCAATTGGACTCGAGCAAGAGTGTTCATACACAAAGAAAAAAAGAGAGGACAAAGATTAACAACACTATTAGGATGATATTAACTTAATCACAAGACAATTGATTAACACACGAGAGAACTTACTAAGCAAACAAAGTAACTCAAAACTCTAAGTGACATGCTTTATAACTGTTGAAATTATACCAAATATTTAACTATAAGTATCTATCAGTTAAACAAAATAAATATAGAAGCTTTTCATTATTTAGCTAGACCTCATATTCCACACATATGAACTAAGGGAAAGAACTAAATCAAATAGAAATGGATTCACTGTTAAAGGGAGTTGATTGACATTAACATGAACTCAAATCACAACAACCACAAGTTCCCGTATTTAAATACAACACTCAAGAAGCCTACCATATGGTAACTTAGGAATAGAATCTAAACAGAACTAATATCTAGAGCTTTCGGACCAAAACTTCAGCAAGCTGAACCATCCCATAAGATTTGAGCCAACTATAAAATTAGTCAAAATCTCTCCCAACACATTAACACCTCACTTGAATGTAAGAACAAGAAAAGGAAATAGCTACCAACTTAAACAATGATGAAAATAACCTTACTAATCTTGAAAACATCAACAACACATAAACAGAAAAAAGGAAACAACTAATCTTAATAGCAACTAATATTCAGAACTAGTAATTGAATAACAAAATAAGAAAGAGAACTTAAAGATAATCAACAGTCAACAAATTCGAGTTCAAACCAGCTTAGTAAACCAAAACACTATGCTAGTTATCGAGAATCAATTTTAGTAAATAAACTGGCTAAGCCAAGGAAAACCGGTCTCTACCAGAAAGAAAAGCACAAGGCAAATTACAACCATATAATCCAAGTCGAGAAAGATGCGCCAGAATGTGATCAACATAGCTTAAACTAATCAGCTAGCACCAAAACTAAAGCTAAACATGAACTTTTCTACATTTTAAAATGAAACAGTAACTAAAATTTTAGGCAAGACAAAGTGGATTCTTAATCGATCCTAACACACAATAACTAAAATATGACTAAGAACACTTAAACAGAAAGTATAGAACAACAACGAATCCAACAAAAACAAAGCTAAGAAAAGACGTTTACCTTTTTTTGGGCAGCAAACCGGACGAAACGAGCTTACCGTGAAGACGACTTCTCCACCAAAACGAGACAACAGAGAGAATGTCGTTCTAAAAAAAAAGAAAACGAAACTAAAACTTGAGTATTTCTCTATCTCACTTGTTTCTTTCGGGTCTATATTATTTATCTCAAAACCTTTGTATTTTCTCTATCGTGTTGTATCTAATTTATGAATATCCACTCCATTTTTTTTCTAACCCCTTACACTGAAAGAAAAAAAGAGCTTATATAGAGGAGAAATAGGGCTGATTTAAGGGGGAAATCTGGAGGGAGAATGGGTGAAAACTTGAAATTCAAAATTCGAATTCTTTGGAGGATAAGGTTGGAGGAGCTGTAATTCGTACTATTCTCAACGGATAGAGAATGGCGTCCATCCGATTTCTGAGCGAAGGATGAAGAAGCTGTGAGATTGCTCCATCTGGATAAATCGGGTACGATTCGCGTACGGAGAGGATAAGGGAGAGGAAAGGGACGCGGGACTCATGCGCGATTTGGACTAGATCGCGATTTTTTTTGCTGCTCGCGTCTGGGGAAGAAAACGCGCTGGTGGGGTACTGGTTTTTGTTGTTGTACGTTGTTTGGAGTTGTTGAATGTATTGGGTATAATATTGTTGGTCTTGTGAACAAATGAAAGTGGGCTGGGGAAGAAGTGGGCCTGGGCTGATGAATTGGAATGGGAAATGGGCTGTGATGGTCTTGAAATTAACAGAAAACAAAATGGTTCAAGAGGAGTAAGCCAAATCCTTTAGAGCTTCATCACATAGATTATGATTGGTCAAAATTGACCTAGCAATATGACCAAGTTTGAATTAAATGGTGAATTCGGCTAAACTCTAAATAAGAAGAATCAATATAATTAACTAACGAGCTTCTTAATCATAACGAAATAACATAATTAATTTAATTAAATATGATTAACCTAAATACAAACTAATTAATTTCAAAATTGCAATCATGATTTAAACTAAACTAATTTAATAAAACAATTTTTTTTTTGATATGATTTTCGAATATTTATAAAAATATACTAATTACATATATAACTATATGAAATATATTTATTATTCAAAACACTATAAAAGTCGACTGAAATTACTTAAAATAACCTTGAAACTATTTGAATTTTATAAGACTAATTATTCTAAACCGTTTGGAAATTAGGAAGCTCGGAGATCAATTATTATCGGGGAGGGTCAAAATTGGGTGTTAACAGCCATGACCGAGAGAAATCCTACACAAGCTAGAAGGAGTAACTCACCCTAGAATCTGATATGTTTGAGACTGACAAGAGTTGAGGGTGAGTCGAAGTTGCTTGTAGACTTGTTGCACTCCACAAAAGGAAAACGAAGTAAAATACAAATAGGGGTCAGTACAAGGCAACATATACTGAGTAGATATCATAGACCGACTCAAAATAGAAACTAATATGCATAAAGTAATAACATAAAATCAAATATAACACTTAGCAGGTTGCAAAAAACAAACAATATGAACAAGTGACATTAGTAATGAAACATGTAATTAGTCAACAATTTAAGGAACGTCGTGAGGACTCAGGCCTCCATGCTATGCTCTTTTGGAAAATGAGTTCTTTGAGATTTAGTATATTAAGTTATTTTAATATATTTTCCTTTAATGTTATCGTGTCAGAACGTGACACCCAATTCCATAATATCATGTCGGCTCGTGGCACCCAATCTAAATATATCGTGCCGGTTCGTGGCACCCGATCAAATAAAATATAGTTAATTTATCATTCGTTATTAATGCTTTCCACTTCATTAACAATATTTCATCAAGACTTCTTTATTGAAGACATCACTGTGATGGAGCAAGTTCAAGATTATGAATTTTGCGGTCTTGAGATTACAGACCAATCACAACAACATAATAATCATCAAAACCACAACAATTAAGTACATAGAATAATTCACAATATTACTCAATGACTATTAATCACTATTAAGAGTCTCGCTATCAATAGAACAAACCATAATCTACCTCTATTGAAGAATCGAAATCAAGCAAGCTAATTCACCAATGCTTTTCCTTTATTCAATGCCTCGGAACATTTCGAATCTATCAAGTATGCATAATTCATAAGTTAACGAGTCTATAGACACTTGTATTACTATATGTCTAGCCTAGATCCAATAACTCACCCAAATCTATAATCAATTTCCTAAAGTTCAAGCCTAAGGGTAAGTCTCAATTCCTCCAATTATCATAACTTTATGGTATTCAAATAATACAATACACCTAATATTTAATTACCTATCTCAATATATCAGGACTTAATTTATAATATGATAACAAAATAATAATATTAAATTGAAGTCACTGGGTAAATACTTACAAATTGAGTTGAGATTAGAATACATTCGTTTTGTTTTCTTTTCTGAAGCAATCGTGTTGCTGCTTAGGTTGTCATCGCACTGTGTGGTCCTCTTTTTAGGAAGTTATTTTTGTTCCTCGTTAATTTATGATTTACCAATATTAAATCCCTTTTAGCTTAAATTCAATTTTTACACGTGGGCCAAGTGACATAAGGTATTAAATAAATTTCAGATTTAGCTCATTAACTACCAATAAAATATTAATTATTTAATATTACCCATCAATTAAATAACTTTTCATAAGTCTAAAATATCTATTTAGAATCTACTGAAAGAATCTTTTATGGAATAAAAAACTCTAGTACCCAAAACGGAGTAACAAATCGTTACAAAAATAGGGGTGCTCAACAGTATTGCCTATTGACAATAAATAGATAGTAAGCCTATACTTCCCTATTCTGCACTTACTCACAAATAAAAACTCACCTTTATAAAATGCCCAGAGTCCCAGACTAGCATCTAAAGACAAAAATAACAATAGTCTTAGCAAGTATCTGAATCTAGTTAACATCATAAAGGAATAACTATAAAAGACTTGACCAACATGGTGTCACGATCCAGGGGTACACCCTAGAAGTAACACAGTGTATTTGACCCCGAAGGGGTCTCATACAAACCCTTAGCATATCACAACATAAGATAATAGAAAAGTACGGAAATTTTAAAAACTTTATCCATACAATCGAAGTCTTTCATAAAAGCAAGCGGAAGTCTTTACTACACTTTTGTCTCAAACCATCTAAACTCAACTTGAATTAAAACCTTTGGGACACAGCCCATACAATAGTCTCAACATGAAAATAAAAGACATAAGGAAATAATGGGTTTGTCCTCGAAGCTATGAGGACTCACCAAATCTTCACTCCGTTGCTCCTTAGAAAACCTAGCTTCAAGATTGGGACTCAAATCTCCAAACCCTACATTTGATGAGAATGTAGGCAAAGTATGCATTAGTACAAAATGTACTAAATATGTTAGCTAGCATAACATCATAAGAGCATGAGATAAGGGTTAGTTAACATAAGGCATAATCCAATACTTCAAGAAACATCAATTATAAGCATAAGAGATAATATCATAATAATAAGCAAAGTATCCAACACAAGCATCATATAAGCATTATTCAACTCTTAGTCATTCACATCATAATAAGACCACTCTCAAGTAACCTCAAAGCATACTTGTGCAATGTATGAATAGCATCCCATAATACCATCCAAGCTAAGTATCCCTTTTTGGTCATTTTACTCATACTTCTTGGTTGGCAACTAGTTCCTCTCTTTAAACCTTAGAACACTATGAGGTACTTCCTTAAGCACATCTAAGTTCATTATTAATATGGATCCTATGAGATACTTTTTTAAGCATGTCTAAGTCCATTTATGTTTTTGAACACTATGAGGTACTTCTTTATGTAAGTCTTAGTTCATTGGATACAAAGATTGCTTCTAGAAACCTTAACTCAACTATGTGAAGGCTTCCATCTCATGAGACCTAACTTTGGGAAAACCCACACTCTACTACGTAAGAGTTCCCCCTTTAACTTGGATAGTCCTCACATCAACTAGGTGTGGTTCTCCTTTCAACTTGGAGCCCATACCCTATCTAGTGTGACACTCCATCTCATTGTCAATATCCATTTGAGGCCAAGCATACACCCCAAAATTCGATATTAAGCCTTGCTTAACATTCATGTCTCATGGAAGGATGTCCTTGACAATCAAACCATGTTCAAATGATTCTATCACTTTATACCATTAATCATTTATAAGGTAGGTTAAGTGAGTATAGGTCTTTCACCACAATTCTACCAATTAGACTTCTATTCATCACATTAACTTTACTCTCAACGCCCTAGTGATTCAACATTCATGACTACAAGCCTTACTCTCAAAGCTTTACTTCTCACAACCATCATTCATACTTAGATTTCAAGGCATTCTAATCACATTCTTCATTACTAAGTGATTCTAGTCGCAATTCATCATAAAGGTTCAATTTCAACTTTACTAGTCATGATCCATCATATATACTAAAATCTAATTCAATTCATGCCTATATGTTCCTATTCTTGAACAATTACTATAGACATCATCAATTTTAGAAGATCAATTCTAAGTCTTCAATTTCACCTTTCATGGCATAAACCCACATAATATCAATTTCATCAATTGGACTAGGGTTAACCATGGAAATCACATAAATTCATCATAATATCATAATTCAATGCTAAATCAATCATAATTAAGTATTATCCACTCAATTGGAATCATACTTCAACACTACCCACAATGTAGGAAGAAACCCTAGCTAGAATTGAGTTTTTGTCTTCACAATTGGGGGAAATCTAGGGGGATCTATGGGTGGAAGAACCCATAGATGAACAAGCTAACATACCTTGATTCAAAGCTCTAACCAAGCTTGCATTAATGGAAGATATCTGCCGTAGCTTCATTCTCTTTTTCTTCTTTTTCTTCTAGAGAGAGAATTATTTGGGAGGGAATGAGTTTATTTTGAGGTCTTGGAAGAATGATTTAATTGACTTAGTTTAGGGGTCTATTAGGCTTATATAGGTGGTTTAATAACTAACTAACCGACCTCACTTAACCCATAACTAATTATCAATTAACCCCCAAACCCATAACTTAAAAACTAAATACTTAAATCTGCCTCCACCCACGAGACCCCCACCCACGGACCGTGGGTGGGTCTACGAACCGTGATGCACCTTCATAGGTGGGGTACTGGAGCTCAACATGCAGGGGAACTAGGGGCCCTGACCCACGACCCCTTTCCACGGGGCGTAGGTCCATCTACTGTCCGTAGATGCCCTTCGTGGGAGGACTTTTTTTTTTTGACGGCTTTTGGGGCTGTTTTGGAGTCCTCCTCAAAGACCCCTTGGGGGGTCCCTAGGAGGCCGTACCTTGACGCCTTAACCCTAAAACCCTCATTCTAAGTACGGGATATCATTTTTACGATTTTAACCCTCATCTCAAACTCTAAAACCCTAACACAAGGTTCTAGAACTCTCTAGTTTAACTTACTAGTTTCCGGGGTATTACACATGGGTTGTGATGCAGTGATGAAACTGTTTTACCCTTAACCAGAGGTCTCGAGTTCAAGCCCAGGATATGGAAAGAATCTCGTTGGGAGCTAAAGGCAACAACAATTCCTTCAACATACTGCCGGTAAAATGAGCCTCCCATATTTTGTTGACTCGCTTAACTTGTTCATATTTTAAAACTAATTGTTCCTCTCCATAACGAAAAATGTGAAGTCTTTGGCCCTGCAAACAATTAGTTCTTCAGTACAACTAATTGTTCCTTTTTATCACTTTATTCTCGTTTTTCAACTTTAATTTGTAATCTATATCAACACTTCAAAACAGTTTGATATACAACTTGCACAACAATCGTATGAAGTATTACTCTAATCCAACTCTAAATTTGTAAGGAGTAAAATCATCAACTAGCATGTATATGAGCCAAAATAAGCCACATATTTCATAAATTATGTTCATGATTGTGAATATCTAATTTTTTACCAAATATAAAGTTTTACGCCTTCTAGTGTTTAAATATTCATTTTGAATCTAAATTAGATATTTTATTTTTAGTAAATTTATTTTAAAAGATTGGAGAACTACAAAAAAAATAGTGGTTTGGTTCAACTTGAAGTTATATGTGCCAAAATAAACCACATGTTTTGTATCTTTTTAACTTCTACTTTTAGGACCCATTTAAATATTAAAAATATTTATTTTTCTTTAAAATAATTTTTCACTTTATTTGAAAATTGATGTTTGACTTTGTTCAACTTGAAGGTATACTTCCAAATTGAAAAATATGTTACTCCTTCGTCCATCTTTACTTATAGCATACATTGTCTCACTTCCTTCCCTTGAATCAAATGTTGAACATTAATGCTACATTAAAAACACTTCTTGAACTTGGGGTAAATTATTAGATCTGTCTCCAATTAAAAATTATTCATCTACTTAATTAATTGAACTTAAATATATTTTGTCACATGACATATTTAGTCGTCCCAACTTGAAACCACCAGAACCCCACCAGTAAACAACCCAAAACGACCCCATTTCCCACGAAACTAGACCCACCAGAAAACAACCGAGCCCTCACTTCTCCTTGTTATCTCCTGTATTCAGATTAGCAAACCAGAAATAATAAAAGATGAAAAGAAAAACACAAAGAACTATCCGAGTCCACAGAACCCACTGTGTGTCCTTAAGAAATTTAATCCCCTCAAGTACCCGAGGTTGCAGATTAAT
>JAJOOR010031491.1:0-25211 GCA_036250505.1 Solanum acaule | reverse complement strand
AGGAAAGGAGTTAAGATAAAGAGGAAGGTAATGTATTGTATGCATTGAATGTGCCTAAAATGTTATAAGTGGCTCTATGTGCTATTATGAATGGTTTCCATGTGTATGATGATGTATGTGGTATATATTGTTCCTATTGTACTAAATGTTCTTGAAGTTTCTCTAAAAAGGTATGATGCATGGTTTCCAACTAAATGTCCCTTTTAAAAGCATGTTTTTGCATGGTTATCATACTTAGAGCATTCTTGTATTAACACCATTCTTCTTCATCTTTTTACACCAAGTGTAGGTGGTGGTGGCTAAAGGGCCTTTCCTAGAAGTGATGAGCTTGGCTTACTATTCTCAAGTTCGGGTGTGTCCTTAAAGATTCAAGGACCTTTATTTTAAAGAGTTTCCTTATGTTCAATGTTCTAGATAGTAGTTTCTTTTGTATTGTAAGGGTTGTGTCCCTCTTGTGTTGTAGTCGTGTTTTGAGATGGCTACCTTGAGACGTAGTACTCTGATTTTGTATTAGAGGTTTAACTGAGGTGACTTTTTAAGTCTTGTGTTATATTATGAAAATGTTTTAAATTCTCCACTATTTTTCTGTGATAAATGCTATGATGAATGCTAAGGGTTTGTATAAGACCTCCGAGAGGTCGAATACACCGGTAACGACTAGGGCGTGCTCTCCGGTTGTTACACGACCACCTTCCGAATCCTTTGACTTCTGATGTTCATGGGGAGGCACATACATATCCTTCTCCCTATCATTCCAATTGAGATTTCGATCCCTCCATTCTCTATCACGATCCTTCCAATCTTCATCCCTATTCCAACCTTGGTTGCCACCCTACCTCGGGTAGTTTGAACAACAACCACTACCTTGGTTGGCTAGGAAATTCACCATTTTGTTGTACAAAGCTTCAAACTTGGCCTCATCAGGATTAACACACTTGAAACCCATATCATTCACATTTTGAGGACCAGCTCCCATGACATTTTTGGACAAAATGTCAAGTTGTGCCATGATCTTAGCCATGTTCTGGTCCCTCTCTTGGTCTTTCTCAAGCTGCTCTTTGGTCAATTTAAATGTGAGAGGGGAGACCTGATCTTTGCGGGTGTACCAAGTCCGATTGATTGTGGGCATGCCATCCAAGAGCTGAGCTGCTATCACATAAGGTTGCTGCATCAAACCTCCAGGACAATGTTGGTCAGCAACACCCTTATTTACCGAATGAAGGCTCCGATAAAAATACTGCAGCAAAACATTGTCGGGTAAACCATGGGTTGGGAATTGTAGCACTAACTTCTTGAATCACTGCCAAGTCTCATGAATTGGCTCACCCTCCAAACACTTAGAGGTCTGAATGTTGTCCCGAAGAGTCATCATCTTCGAAGGTGGGAAAAATCGCACTTGAATTGCGGTGACAAACTCTTCCCATGAAGTGATTGATTCTCGTGGCAATTCAACCAGCCACTTACAAGCTTCTCCCATTAAAGAAAACGGGAACAACCTCAACCGGACCGAATCTTGGGATATGTTCTTGAAGGAGAACGGTCTGCAAACATCCACAAAGTTTCTAATATGCTCATGGGGATCCTCATGAGCAAGCCCACCAAACAAACCTTTCAATTGCAAATGCTGCAACATCGCGCTTGTAATATGGAACACAATGTTCCTTTCTGCCGGAGGCAAGCGAATGGCACCAATTTCGCCCATAAGATGGGGGTCATTAGCATTAGGCTCGTTGGCATCGTTGAGGTTTTCGATGTCATCTTGGTGGCCTACTTGGCTACCATTGCTTCTGTTCACACTCATACTTTCTGTTTCAAAACACAAACAAGCAAACCAAAACTAAAAGTAAGTAGATTCAACTATAACTAACAAGAACAAAATTCAACTTAACTAAAGAATCTTAACCAACACCACTCCCTGACAACGGCGCCATTTTGATTAATGTTTCAAGGACAATTCATCCAATTATAAGTGTCAACGATCATTAGTCAATATAATAACCCAACTAAATAAGTTGGGGTCGAATCCCATAGGGAGTGGTACGTGTTTAAGATTCAAGAGTAAAGTATGAATATGCTCAAGTCAATCATAAGAATAGACATTTACGAGTAAAAACATAATTCAAATTAGGGGTGAAACGAATTTCAAATAAGAGGGTTTTGCTTTTAACTATCAACTACATCAACAACAAATAACACGAATTTAATAATAAAGAGACGGGTTCTTGAGATATGATTGGATTATAGGCTTAGGTAGACAAATGGGTGATTGCAACTATTAGTAAATAGCTGTAAATCAGTGACTAAGCTAGAATTTAGTGGGGATAAAAATTTTCTCAAACAATTTACCTTGAATCAAGTTGGTTTCTCTCGAACGCCAACAACCAAGCAAATAAGAATTGTCTTCGCTTTAGTCCATTCACTCTCTCGAGATGATTGTGTGGAAAAGGGTTTAGGATTCACTCTCTTGTGTTGAACCCATGACAACCCAATACCCACAGACCATCAATTCAGTAATCTTGGTTTTAAAACCTCCCTCTCGAGCAAGCCAAAAACACGAAGGTACAATTGCATTTGCAACTACAACCCTTTAAATTTAACCACAATTACTAAATGAAATCACTTCTAAACAACATTTAAACTAACAATTAGCAATACCCACAAGCTAAATCAACCCATAATCACATAATCACACCCCAAGAATTGGGGTTTTAGCTAGACATCATAAAAAAATAGAAATCTTTACCAAATTGTGTTTCCATCAACTAGGTAAGATTAATTTCGTCTTTACAAAGTTCCAAGTTGAAGAATATCAAAGACCCACTTCCAATTTCTCAAAAATGGAAAACTTCAATTCTTCAAAGCTAAGGAAAAGTTGTCTCAAAAACTCAGAGTTCAAAACTCAAAAATTCTCTCTTAGATAAAAATTAGATACTAAACTTAATGTTTGAAACTGTATTTATAGTCACAAAAAATATGCTACGAAGGACCATTTGGCGCAGTAAGTCTAGATCACCGATCCACTCAACGATCCGCCCTTTGGTCAGTTCCCTTGCCTTTTTGCTTTGGCCTTCAGTATACTCAAGTTTTGTAACTTTGGGCGATCTAGCACTGCTTCACGGAACCACTCAGTGACACGCCTACTATTCCTTTCTCTTGCCAAATTGATTTTCTCCTTCATGACTTGGCACACTAAAACTTTAGGCGAGATAGTGGCCATTCAGGGACTCGCCCAAGGGACTCAGCGATCACCAGGCCTTCTTTTCTTCGTTCTTTCAGTTGCTTTGTTCCTCTTTTCACAATAGTATCCATGCTTCGTTCTTCAATCCATATACATGGAAATCAAGGATTTTACATCAGTTATTGGCACAAAACAAGCATTGAGGATATGAAATATATCCAAATAAAGCCCTAAATGAGTCCAAATCGTGGACTCATCAAGGGGGTGGTGAGCAACCTACCATTTTAGCTGTTAGAATGCATGGAGATTATCTCTGTCTTGTTTCTGATAAACTGTGATTGTGTTTGGGTTTTGATGCAAGTGTAAAGTTTTTGTGTGTTGGGTTGTGCAGAAGCTAGTCTATTTGAAATGATGACCTTGATCTAAAATTTGACTGTTAGGCTCTTTAGATGACATCTTAAGTACATACCGATTGAACATTGCTTGTCTGGAAAATAAATTGATGAACTAATAAACTGGAAAATGTAGTCATGTGTCATGTGTGTGGGAGGTTTGCTTGATGTTTAACGCTAGGAACAGAAACTAAAACCTGTCCGAGTACTCTAGCTTAAATCTGAGAATAACTGGATAGGAAAGGATCAGTAGGCCATTTTTGCTAAGCCATTGAAAAGCGAAAAATAAAACAACCATATAAAAAGCATATCACTTGAACCCGATTTGAGCATGAAAACGAATTTTGTTCTTACCCACTAAATATCATATCCTTGGGTATCCGAAAATACGATGTCACAACTCAGGCCACAATCCTAAGTTGCGGGTGCTTACAACCCGAGCAGAAAGGAAAAGTGGAAAAGAAGGTTCACTCAGTTAGCTGAAAGCACAAAATGTGCAAATAAAATAAATAATAAAATAATAATAATAATAATAATAATAATAATAATAATAATAATAATAATAATAATAAAATAATGGCTGCTGGGATGTACTGAAATGAAGAAAAAGAGAAAATCACTCAGAAAGAGTTGTGTGCGAACGAAACTTTGGAGAACCAAGGTACTAGTCACTCACAAACCCAAAAATCCATTCCCTATCCTGAGCCTATGTTACAAGCTGATAGAGTCCTACAGTGAACCTATTCCGGTTGTTTGAAAGATAGAGCGTAGAAAGCAAGGGCAAGCCTATGGTCTTTAGTTGTTAGTGTTAGAAGTTCTTTGAGAGTGTTACCGTAGAACTTAGTCCCAATTATCATGATTGAGGAACTTCTTTGGTGTGAGGACACAGTGATTGCATTTGATAGTTAGATTATGTTAGTTGATAGTACACATGCATAAGCATGGTTGACTGTGAGAAATGAGATGTCATATATTGATCCTTGCATGTTAGAATTATGGTTTTGGATACAAATTGTGTTTGAGATAGTTTCTGCATAGTTTCAAAAAGGTCTTGATTGTTTGAGTGCTAAATGTATTGTTTTCTTATCACTTGAGGAAAAGTAATGGTTCTAAGTTGAGGGTGTTGATGTTCTGCCAAATCTTGGCACGAAAACTAAGGATTAATACTATAATCGAGTTTATTTATATGTATATGATGTGTTTGGTAGTGTTTGTCCAGGTAAAACCTGTGGACGTGAAAGAAGAAAGAAAAGAAGAAAATGCAGAGTGAAAGTGAATTTGAAACAAGTGAAGATCACGAACACTCTGACGGGCCGTGAAGATCATGACTGATCGTAATATGGCTAGTAAATTATGACCAATGAGAAGGCATGGAAGAATTGCATTTTTGGTGGACAAAGTAAAGACCACGGACGACCTCACAGACCATGGTCCTCACAACAGTCTGTGATTGTGATCGTGGAGTGGATCCAGTGTTTAGGTCTTGAGAAGATAAAGTGTAATGTCGACCAACTTAAGACCATGGAAGGCCTCATGGGCCGTGGTCCACATCACGGTCTGTGGTGGTGATCGTGAAGTGGATCCAGTGTACAGCCTTTGAAGACTCGCATTTTGTTTGTGCCAAGTATAGATCACGGCAGGCTTCACGGACCGTGAAGTTTCCCATGAAGTTGCCCAACAGTTCAATCCTACTTCGAGTAGGACTCATTTTAGACATTCAATTTGAATTAATTAGGTCATTTTTTGTTTTTATCTTGTCATATCTGGAATGAGCGACAAAATTTGAATTATTCTTAGCTTTGGTTTTGAACTATTAACATTCAATCAAGTTTCGAAGTTGAATTTTCGATTTGGAATTATCAAGTGCTTATCGATTTTGCATATTTTCGTAAGTACTTTCTCATCATGTTTTCATTAAATATTTTTTTTTGTTTACTTGAAATCATGAGTGGCTAAATACCACAACTGGGATTGTGGGATCTATGACGGAAATCTAAGTGTAATTTCGTAAGACGAGTAGAAGGTGATCTATATTTGCAAAGCATAATTCAGTTTTCCACATTCATGTATTCTAATGAGTCCACGCATTAGAGTTGGTCTGTATCTATCATTTGTTCGAGAGAAAAGTTATAGTTAGGAAAAAGTTGAATTAACATAATGAATGGAGTCAAAGTTCGAGAGAAGAGAACTTTAACACTATTATAAGCAAGAGTAAAACTTGTTAACACTTTAGGATCGAGAGGACTTGAGTGAAAGTTATCTAATTAGACTAAGAAGTGTTAGATATATCTCACTCGCCTATATTTTGCAGAGATAAATTGCCTGAAACTCATTTACGGAAGAACAGTAGATGCAATGTTATGGGGAACACAGTCCTAGTTTCATTTAATTATCAAAACAACTTTAAAATCAACACTCTATTAATTGTTATTTCGGATCTTGTTTAACAATCTTGACTATTAGAATTTTACAACTAAACCCATTTTACATTCTGTAATTGTTTTCTCAAGGAAATAATAACAACGTTTGGGTAAACGCCACAATAAAATCATTTCTGCAAAGAAATTCTATATGGGATCGACCTCAATCACGTTGAGTTCTATAAATTGACTTTGACCATTTATACTTCTTAATTGAAGTGTAAGTTTGGACGTATTAGTAGCTAGATTTGAGGTCTATCTTAGAGAAACAAGTGGCACCCTGAAGTTGATCGAATAGATCATCAATTCTCAGAAAAGGATACTTATTCTTGATAGTGACCTTGTTTAACTGACGGCAATCTATACATTTCAACTATTCTTTTAACTCTTTCAACTTTACTGGTGCCATTCTTTATGGCGGAATAGATATTAGACGAGTATCGGAAAGAAAATCTATACCGAAGTCTATTTCTCTCTCAGGAGGGACTCCGGGTAGATCATCGGGAAAGACTTCAGGAATCTCACTCACAACAGGAACTGACTCAATAGGAGGTGTCTCAACACTAGAGTCATTAACTAGGACTAAGTGATAGACACAATCCTTGGAAACTAACTTTCTCGCCCTAAGGTACGAAATAAAATGACCCTTAGGCACTGCTAATCTACTCCTCCACTCAAAGACTGGTTCATTAGGAAACTGGAACTTGACGACTCGAGTTCTATAATCAATGCAGGAATAATAGGCATGAAGCCAGTCCATACTCCAAATAACATCAAAATCTACCATGTCTAACTCAACTAAATCAGCCATGGTGCTCTTGTGATTGACGGAAATGGTACAATCACGATAGACTATCTCAGCTAGAATAGACTCACCAATAGGTGTAGAAACACTAAAGGGCTCACGAAGTTTCTCAAGAAGAAAATCAAAATTCATCGCAACATAAGAAATCACAAAAGATAGACTCACTCCTCAATCTAGCAAAGTATAAACATCGAAAGTAAAGACTTTGATCATACTAGTGACAACATCTAGAGAATTCTCTTGTTCTTGGTGACTAGTGATATCATATAGGCAGTTCGCTCCTCCACCAGTTCCTGATGTAGCTCCTCTAGGTGCAGCCCTGTCTGGTGGAGCAACTAAAGAAGATTGGGCTCTATTGCCCCTATTCCCATTACCTTGCATGTTCTTAGGACACTCTTTCATGAAGTGACCCTCTTGACCACACTTGAAACAACCAGTAGATCCATCGCGACACGCACCTAGGTGGTTCCTACCACACTTAGCACATGTAGGAGCCCAATTACCTCGTTGTGCCACACTACCTTCAGAATGAGCAGGTCTAGCTCTAAAATTCTGCGAATTCTAACTATTATACACACCTTTGTTCCTTGGTGCAGGTACACTAGAAGATGATGGAGCAGGTCTTTTTAGCTTATGTTGAAAGGAAGATGGGTTCACATTACTCCTTTACGTCCAAGACTCGTTCCCTGTCTTAGCTTTCTTGTTTCTGAATTCTTTTCTATCCCTCAGCTTCTCTTCCTCAACCTACTGCACATAAACCATAAGTCTCACTATGTGCATGTCCCATTTTAGCATAGTTGCATTGCCCTCCTTACTTGACAAACGAGACAACCCAACAACAAACAGGCTCATCATGCTCCTCATATCAACAACCATCTCCAGAGCATATCGAGAAAGTTGGGTGAACTTCAAACTGTACTCATGAACACTATAGGTTCCTACTTAAGGGTAAGGAATTCCCATACCTTGGCTTCTCTCAGTTTACGGGGAAAGAAACGCCCCAAGAAAGCACTCTCGAACACAACCCAAATCAAAATTGGTGCATCCTCAGCCCTACTCTTCTTCCACTGGTCAAACCAAGTCCTAGCAACACTCTTCAATTGATAGGCATCTAGTTCAACTCGCTCAGCATCGGCAACGTGCATAACCTTAAACACTTTCTGCAGTTTCTCTACAAAGTTCTTCGAATCCTTAGTGACACTTGAACCTGTGAAGCTTGGAGGATTGCTTAACGTATCAACTACACCTCATCCGATACTAGGTGTAGACGATTGTTAGCAGTATAAACCCAACAAGAGAGCTGGGGTTGATCCCCTAGGGAGTAGTTCTATTTTGAGTTCAAGTATGAAGTTAGACTAGTGACTTCCACAGCTGAAGGAATAGAAATTATCAGAAATTTTTAATAAAACTAAAAGGGTGACATCAATGTCAGGGTAAGATTTTAGTTCAGAAAGCAACCACAACTATTAATTAGGAGTAATCAAATAAGAGAAATATACTTGTGGGATTGACCAACCAATTTCTAAACTCAACTCAATGGGTGTTAATTGATAACCAAAAGTGCTAACTCTTCGTGGGTAAGATGAATTTTAAATGAGATACTATTCCCTCGAACAACTACCTCATTTCAATTGTGTTCTCTCGAACCTCAATGTGCTAAACATGGAGACTAGCCCACAATCTCACTATATCCACTCTCTCAAGCTGGATACATAGAATAAGTCTTGGGCTTCACTCTCTCGAGTTGAATCCATCATGACCCAATAACTACGAGTGCCAATTATCACCTTAGTTTTACATTTCTTTCTTAACCAAGCATAAAACACTAATTCATACTAAAATAAACATATAACAGAGCAATTAAACCACAACAATAAGTAAGACCCACTTCGAATTAGCACTAAAATTGATAATGACTAACACCCATCAAGCTAAATTCAGCAATTAATCACATTGTCAAACCCCCAAGATTGGGGTTTTAGCTAATCATCATAAAAGAAGAAAATTCAGTACCTAATACATGTTCCATAGTTGGGTATTGATTTTTGAAGTTCTATGATGAATAAAATCTTTGTCTATTACAACACCCAATTGAAATCTCTCATAACAATTGCTTAGAATCAGCAAGAATAGTGTTTTCATTCTCTATGTTTCGTTCCACAATGACTGGATGCCTTCTCTCTCTTCCAAAAAATCAATTTATATTGATCTGAGATGTGGCTTTTTGGGGTTAATCAGCGAGGAAAGTCGGGCTTCACCGACCGGTCGGTGACTCGCCGATCGTCCATATCCATCGCCTTCATTCTTCACATTTTCATTCATCATGCACTATAACTTTAGGCGGTCTACATCGGGATCACCGATCACTTCTGTGATCCACCCTTTAGTCCTTTGGCTTGCCAATTGAATTTCATCTTTGTCTCGTTCAGTGTATTTGGTGGTACAATCTTGCTTCACCGATATGGAATACAGTTCGCCCAAATTTCTCTCGTTTCAGGCATAATATACTATAAAATTAGGCGGGTTACGGGCAACTCGGCAATTCGCCGAGTGCTCTTGGCGATCATCAGGCTTGCCTTTCTTTCCTTCTTTAGCTTGTTTTGTTTCTTTATGCCTGTTAGTGTCCTTGCTTTGCTCCTTAATCCATATACCTAAAAATCAAGGTTTACACATTAGTTCATAACATAAATTAAACATTTGACGACACTAAATTTATCAAAACAAAGCCCTAAATGAGTCCAACTCTCGAATTCATCACCCCAACTTAAACTTTTGCTTGTCCTCAAGTAAACCTCAAGACCAGCAGTTCAAAAAGGATGTCTCAATCAGTGTTGCATAAGACTAAGCATGAATGTGCACAACAAGGTTCAACTTACTCATACAATGATTAAACTTATCAAAGAAGAATGTTCAAGATGCATCATTCTCTTTGTCCATAACACAAAAGGTGATTGGATAAACATGATTCTCCATATCTTGTGCAATAGCGCTCAATAGAACGCCCTCATATTTACCATGTAAATGAGTATCATCGACCACAATTACCTTTCTCATATGGTTGAATCCCCTAATGCAAGTACCGAAGGCTAAGAAGTAATACGTGAACCTATGGTTATCCATGTTTACCATGATACTATAGCTAGAACCAATATTAAGAGTATCTATCATATAGGAAAAAGCCGGTAAGCATTAAAATGTTTTCCGATGTCCCTCAGACCATTTTCTTGGAAACCACACCTTTTTTCCAACATTTTCAATAGCTTAGACTACAACGAAAAGAACTAAATATAGCCCTCTGAATTTCTTTAACATTTGGACCTTTGCAATCACGATAGATATTTACACACAGAAAAGTAATGACTATGACCGAGATATTCTTATGGCTATTGATGGCATGTTCAATATAGCAAGTATGCTCACCAATGTACTTGTAGATACGAAATATATCCAAATTTTCATATTTCCCCACCCACAACATCCACAAACATTTGTGAGATACACATTTCATGTTTAAGTATATAGTACCACTCTTTACAATAACACAATCAAAAGAGTTCTTCATCGTCACTTCGACAAATAACAATTGCAGCTTATTGTTGCTATTGAATGTTTGATTTATGTATAAATTTATTTCATCGGAGAAGTAATGGTTGGATTGTGATCCCAATTCCTGTACTCTCTGCATTTCTTCACAAAATTCAAGTTCGGGATCTTCCGCATCTACTAGCTAATTTTTTACATGGATGATCACATATATGAATAATCACCCAAGCTCTCATTTGAATAATCACCCAATCTCTTCTTTAAATGATCACATAAGCTCTCATTTCCAATCGACTCATTGTCGTCATTAAATGAATTTGTTGGTTCAATTGGAGGCCTCGAATTGATATTTATCTTCAATATAGGCTTAGGGCCATCAATACCAATATATAATATGTACAAGCTCACGTGACTATCATAATTTTATGAATGTGAGATGCATTTTCTCCTGCGATCCATTTGATAGCTAATCACCAAGTCATTTGGCTCGTAGGCTAACTTACCGGCCTCAATTATGCTTGCAATCATATTGTTATATGAACCATTGTGACGCAACACAATGGGCATTGTCATCTTACTAAAATATTTCTAATTCCAGCTTTTGGGAGTCTCCATCGATGATTGATACAAAGACGTGACTAAATAAGATCAGTTTCAAAATTGATCTCCTACAATGGAGAACGTATTTTTATGCTTCTAAAATATTAAAATGTAACTATTAATGAGTTATCAAATGATTATGGATGATTTCTCAAGCTTCTAAATTGATAGAAAAAATAATTTTGAGCTTGGTATTTTAAAGAAAATGGAGTAAAAATGAAAGCAATAAGTAGGATGATGATTTCACTTGTGAAGAGGATATTATCACAGGAAAATTTACCGGAATCAGCAAAATCGGCAACAAAAACAAAGCTCTTTGGACTTCTTGTTAGAGAGTTTTTTTTTTTGAAAATATAGTTTTAATAAATGAAAATAAATGTATTTCATATATGCTGGAAGAAGGGGGACCAAAGTGTATTTATTAAAACTTGAGAGTTGATTTTGTATGTTGAAAGTAGTCACGTTAAAGATGTCATAAATAGTGGCTATACTACTAATTTTTCAATACTTGTGACTAAATGTCCAATTAAGTCATCAAACTATTTTGCCAACTATCCAAAGTGTCTTGGCTATAGGTGAAAATACCCACATGTAAAAGCAGTAGCAAAGGAAATAAATATCAAAGGAGAAACATAATATCTTTTGGTCATCTAAAAGATTGTCCCTAGCTAATTTCTTTACTCCAATTCCATCACTTGATTATTGTTAATACCATCTTGTTTTTAAGAAAAACAAAATATTAGCAAAAATATATAATTTATGTGCAAGATTTTTATCAAAACCAACTTGAGAAATAAGATGGATGAAAAATTCATCCTTGTACAAAAAGCTCTGAACACACCGGGAAAGTGGACCAACACATGTTAGACTATTAGGAATACGATGAAGGAATTCTACTAAGTTGTCAGAGTATAAATCGAAACAAATCAAATATCCTTTTCTCAAAAAATTATACACCTACTAAGATCCAAGAAATAACAAATACCATGGGAATTCCCAAAAGTAAAAACTTCGGGAAATATATTGGTTTCCCTATCTTTAACTAGAGACCTATGAAGCATGACTTTCAATTCATCATAAACCTACAATCAAAGCTCGCAGGTTGGAAAACAAGGTGGTTGAAGATAGTTGGGCGAACCACTTTAGCCAAATCCTCATTAAATAACATCTCAACTTATGTGACGCAAGTCCGTAAGTTAGCAAGCACCATCACTAAAAGGGTAGACCAAATTAAAAGAAATTTTATTTAGGGTACAACAAACATAAAAAGGAAGTTATACCTTATATAGTAGGATAGAGTTACAATAGAAAAAAATAAGGGAGGACTAGGAGTACAAAAGAGAAGGCTTAAAAACATAGCCCTTCTAACCAAAATGGATTGGAGAATATTCAAAAATTAAGCAACAATTTGGGCTCAAACCATCCTAGATATCTACGCAAGGAAAACAAGCCATAGAAATGACTCAAACCATAGGAAATATGGTAGCGTAATCTGAAATAAAATTATGCTAGGATGGGAGAAGTGTAAAGAAGGTCTTACATGGATAGTTGGGAATGGAGAAGGCACCAATTTCTGGTTAGATTCTTGGATACCCAATGCACCACCATTAAGAACTCTTATTAGTGGTCCACTTCCTTGTGATGAACTAAATAGATTGGTTAGAAGCACTTTAAAAAATGGGTGTATAGAACATAGAAGAGCTACCATACCAACTACCATCGAGCATCTTTGAAAAGATAAAACTAATACACATTCCAATCATACCAAATCCACTAGATAAGCCTATGTGGTCCTTTGACCCTAAAGGTTTCTTTAGTAACTCAATCTATCTACCACCACATCAAACAAAAAGGTAACAAAACACCTCCCCACCTGCAATCTCACATGGTTGACCAAATTTTACTAGACATATGCTTTTTTTTAAAAAGAAATAGTTAAATAATTTTCAAGATTTTATAATAAATAAACTAGAATACAATACCACATAATGAAATCATAACATTAGTTCCATAACTTATAAGAATTTTATAATACAAAAAATGAAGTCTACAATAATTTTAAAAGCCAGCGTTGATGAATTTACCTTGAACATTGTTGCTTGTACCCATGGATAAACTCATTTGCCAAATCAATTTTGCTGACCTGATTAAAAATCATGAAAAACTAATTAATTTTGAAGATTTTAAGAGGAAAGATCTATATAAACAGATGTGTGTATACATATATAAATTATTGTATTTCTACAGTTCATAAAAAGAGAGGAGGATATTTAAATGAAAACACTCATACCTTTCACAAGAAAGTATGAAATGGAAATAAGTGAAATGAGTTACATCTTTCACAAATTTTATAATGAATATTTGTGTCTAATGGAGATTACCATAATTTCCATCATATTTCACTTATAATTTTAATTAATTATTAACAAAATACTATAAAATACATAGTTATCAATCAATGTCTTAAATTAAATATATGACGCTCTAATCTAAACATTAATTCTAACAAACCAAAAGGAATGCATGATAAATATGCTAAATTGATTATAATCTTTCTAGTTATTGTGTTTTGGTATGAACACACAATAGAATATTTGGATATTTATGGCATAAAAAATATATCAAATTCTTATAATTAAAGTTTATCGGAAAATATAAAAGTTGACCAAATTTCTTTAAAATTAGTATATATCTAAAATTTATATTTGATTTGTGATGCCATAATTCATGGAAAAAAATTTAAACACTATATTTTTACCATAAGCACTTACAACTCCACCCCACCCCCAAAGAACCACAAACAAAGATTTGAAAATGTTTGGGCTCTTAGTTTTGATTCGCTTCATATATGGTTGAAGTCACAATCCGAGTCTACACTCTGCGTGTGGCCGGCACTCAAAAACCATTGATGGTCTCCAAGCAAACCCTCATCCTGGCTGACTACAAGCGAAAAACTAATTCGAGCAATAATAGGCTTAAAATTGAATTAAATTCATTAAAACTCAAATACTAAACTTCATAAAGTCTGGAAAGTACTCAATAGCAATATTTTATAGTTTCTAAAATGACTCAAAAGAAAGTAAATAAAGAATGACTCCTCAACTATGACTATCTATGAAGCCTCTGCTATTAAAGAAGGATATTTGAACAAGACCCACGACATCTCAAAACTACTAAACTGAAAGTAAATGTGAGGTCCTCCAGAATACAAGGAGGCTCACCCAAGAGCTAAATGGAGTGTAGAGTGATCTCAACAAAGCGCTTGTTGATAATCCTAAACACTTGTATCTACATCATAAAACGATGCAGGTCGAATGACATTAGTACATTGAATGTACGAGTATGCAAGGACAACTGAAAGTGTAGATGACTGAACTTAAATGTTGATAGCACTCAACTCAATCAATACATGAACATGAAGTAAAAATACTTAACTTTACAACAATATAGAATATAGAAACAATATAAAAAAATATTATACATTACTTGTGGGGAGTTTCTCTAACCGAAAACCATTACTATAGGCCGACCAATGATACAATATTTCGCCCACGTTGCAAGGGTCATCCTATACCTTGTCAGGGTACAGGATGATATTGTGACTATGGATGCATCTAATAGGCCTTCATAGAGGCAGAAAGGAGTCGCATGAAGAATCAATGTTATCCTATCTTACGGTGGCTATGTAGCCTTATGGGACTTACGAATTATAAAAGACTCTAGCCCAATTCGGTGTTAGATACTACTCTCAAAATAATCAATATAACTTTATGCTCAATGTATTAAAACATACTCTTTCTCTGGTTTGAGATAATTGCTCAAACTATCCTCTTAAAATAAGTAATTGTTCTTGAAATATCTTTGAACTCATAAACTCATTTTAGAAATCAAAGTTCTCTTTACTCAATGAAAAAATGATACATTTGGGAATACATAGTTTCCTTAAACTTTACTCAAAATTATCTCTTTAAACTTTCGTCAAAGAACTCAGTTTAAAACACAAATTTGGCTTTAAAGTATTTTCAAGATTTATAACTCTAAATAGAGTTCATGATGAGTTATAGACACGAAAGAATCAACTCAAGGACCTCAATAACAATATAGACAACTCAATACTCAAAACTCAAGGACTTAGTTCAAAACTATAGTTAATTGCAAAAGAGTTCTCAACTTTGACTCAAAAGGACCTCTTGAACTTTCCTCTTAACTTTACTTTAATTTGAAATGTAAATTAAGAGATGTGATTACGATATGAAGGATCTCTCAAGAATTAATTAAGACTTTAAGAGTTAATATCAAGAAAAGAGCGAAAACACGATTTGAAAAAACACATATTGGACAAAGAGCGGAGGAGAAAAGGGTCTGACAACCTTGGCGCATTGCTGGAGCAGAGCGCCAGGCCTCCAAGTACTTGAAGAACTTTAGGATGCGCTGCAGGTGCAGGGTGCCAACACTCCTGGCACCTTGGAGGTGCATTGCCTCACCAGAACCCAGAAATTCGATGAATTTTCTTGCTCAATTGCTAGTCCTAACTCATTAAGAATCGATTGGTTTCTTCAAACCTCCCTTTCATTTACAAACCCAACACAAATTCATTAAAATTCCACCCAAATTCTATCAAAAAACATCACTCATTCGCAAGATCCTCACCTCAAGGACTCCAAACCTCCATTGTTAAATAATGGGGTAAAACTCAAGAACTACTCAAGAATCTTTGCATAAACGATTTAATGGATGAATTAATGGAAGAACTACATGATTGGTGTAAGGATGCACAAGTCCATCACTATGGAAAAACCTCACATACCTGGAAAGAACGATTGTTCTTGGCGAAATTCCTCAACCCTAAAATGAATGCTTGGAAACCCTCTTTTCATGTTCTTGAAATATCACTTTAAAAACCCTAAGTGTTTTGAACATAAAAGGATATTTTAGAATTGTATTAAACCCTTAATTGGGTTCGGAAAAATTTGTTAAGACAAGTGGGAAAAAAGAAAAGACCAAAATGCTCTTTCCTAAAATGAATGGAATGCCTTAAATGGAGAGGCTACACTCAAAAAGCCATAACTTTTTATTCAGGGTTTGAAATTTAGCAAACTTTTTGGCAATAGAAAGAAGACTCATTCGATTTGATATGTCATGTGCCACCTGAATCTTCATTAGCTAAAAGATATGGTCGATCGAAGTTTACCTAACAAAGGAAATCTCATAGTTAAACTCAATCAATAAGGAATCTTTCAACTTCAACTTTATGCTAGGGGATTCTAGTGACCTTAAAACCTAAGAAAATTAGAATCACTCGATAAAATTTTATCCACAAATGAAGAATGGTTCGAGTCTTAACTTAGAAATATTCGGGGTGTTTCAATATCTCACCCTTGGGATCATTCATCCTCAAATGACAGTTAAAATGAGAATGGAAAGGGGTTACTCTTACTATCTCTCTAACTTCTGAACTTGCCTACTAACATAGACGGAACTGACTTCTACTAAGAGTTTGGAATTGTCTATGGCACATAAGTTAAGAACGATATGAGTTTGAATATAGTCACGCTCTATCTGAAGTTATCTTTACCTGAAACAAAGGTATCTGTGTATGAATTAAGAATGGAAATAATATGCCTAGACTGATATGGTTGGTAGCTCTTAAGCTTAGAAACACTTCTCAACTATGCTCTTTTATTTCTTATTACCACACCTCATTGGTTGCAACTTATAGCTCCCACAAGGGTATATGACTACTCTTACCAAGGTCTGAGTCTAACTTTATGCTCTTACTATACTCAAGCCTTATTCAAAATCACAAATACTTAATATAAGGCGATTATTCTAATCTAAATCACAATATTCGGGTTATATACCTCTATAGGAAGTTTCATCCCCAAGAGTATTCTCCTTACCACCACATTCAACCAACCTCGAGTCTTGATCAAGAACCACCTAATGCAACATGCAATCCTTCATATGCTAACAACACCCCATTCAAGTGTAGTACTATAACCACTCCATGGACTCCTACTAACAAATCCTTATAAGAATTTCTCATTCTCTCATCATCTCTACCAACTGAATTTCACGCATTACTACCAGGAACCAACTAATTGCTCTAATTTAACTGCTACTCATAGTAAAACCTCATCCTCTTCTTCCTCCACATTTATGACTTTAGGTGGAATAAACACACCATCACTATCACAATAAGAAACACAACCCTCACCTCATATCATTACACAACTACTATCGACAACATCACTATCAAAACTGAAAAGAATCATTGAAAGAGCTTTAGAGCAAAAGATCATAAGCACGGTTCATTCGAGAATTCTAATATTATGCATGACATAACATTACGTTGCTAGCCATTGGGATCAAATCATAACTTGCGAGATTAAGCATACTATGAGACATGAGTGCTTATATGAATAAGTTCATATTATGAGGCTGATATCCATAAATTTATGGAGTAAGATAGAGATCAATGGGCTAAAGTATTTTCCCCTCATTCTGGAAACTGAACATAGATTTGAATCTCTCTAAAGTGTGTAAGCATAGGTCATAGACACAATTTTGATATAAGAAACATCAACGAGATATTGTAATGACTGAACATTGAGGAATACGCTAAAGTATGAATGGATTGATATAACACTATAATTCTTTCTGAACACATCATTATCTGATTCTTAACACTTGAATTGGTTTATCATCCCATAATCTCCCCCTTAAGTCTGAAGCTGACACTTTAAAGCTATGGAACTATTCCACCATCTCTAAACTGATCTATATTCACTTTACTCTAATACTCGGGAATGGCTCATCTCATGACTATTGAACTCTCCATAAGCAGGTACTAACACTCCTTGTAAGACCTCTTTCTAAGATTCTTCTCTTAACCTCTTATCATTGGTTTAGAAGGCCACTTAATCTGATTGTTAATAATCTCACTTCTCCTTCTTGGCCTACCAATAACATCCTTTTATGTTCATATCAACCGAACTAGAGGAAACTTTGAACTATATTTAAGAGGCTCATCATTTACTATATAATCCTTTCTACCAAACCTTTAAGGGTGATAAGTAATACTTACATCAGTTTACTCCACATTGACAACTCAGTAATGCTATCGAGGAATACATGAAAACAATAAAGTTAATTAGAACCTCATATAACAACATACGATCTCGGGTACACCTCTTAATACTCTTGTTAATCTAGTGATTTAGTCATACTTCATTTCTCTCATCTAAAACTCAAAATCTCACACTTGTACCACTCCTATTCATTTCAGCTAACGTCTTACTTCCTCACCTACTCTATGTAGAGTCTACCAGATCAAATCTCAAAACTAACATCATCACCCTCATGTTGTCATTCTTTTGATCATGATCCTCATCTCAAATTCAAGCTTAATGCCTATTAGTAAACACAATTATCAATACAATTTCTCACATACTATACTAACTTATGAATTCTAGATTAAATGAATAGCCACTCACCTACTAAGATCTCATGACAAGTAGGAAATGTTTATCTCTTAGTCTACCTATTTACAAATTATTGTCACATTTCAGTTCACAACTTAAGTACTATTTACCCATTCACTACACATCATTGCCTAATTAGTTCTGTAAACCTCAGAATATCACGGGGCTCACCCTTACTAATCATAAGCCTAGATTAGATCTATCACCTTATGACCACTCTACTTTTTTTATTTAACACTTATACTTGGTCTTCACCAACATGATGGCACATCAACATAAACTCACTTCTCGTTAAAGTATACTCTAACTCATCCTGATTAGTAACTATTTATCCACCTCATATCATGAACTCTATACAAGGTTATTATTCATTAGTTTACTCATAAAGGAAAACTAATCATTAATAACCTACTGGGTGCATGACTACAACAACATACTTTGCATGATCACTATCTCCCTTTCTTAGATTACTGACCCTTTACATGCATTCTTCTAACTTTGGACACTTTTACTACTACTGCTTATAACACTATAACTCATACTATTTTTTCGTGTGAAAATATTACCCAAGATCTAAAGCACACTTTCTCATAAGGGTCTCAACTGAAGAAACATTTTTGAGAAGAGTATGGGAGTACATCTCACTTTGTTACCTCAAACGCACGATTCATATGAATAAGAGTGCATTCTTTCGAATCTCAACACTTAAGCTCACTCACGGGCTTCTCCCAAGCTCCTCTGCAGTCTCATGACTTCCTTAATACTTTTGCTAAGAATAACTCATCCATAAGGATGTTGGGCTTTGTTTTTCAACCACCTTTAGTATTAGGGGTGGTCGAATGGATCTGAGAAACGTATGAGTATGAATAAGTTCCTTATGACACAATTCTACTGCATGATTTAGAGTATGAAAGAATGGAAACTTATCTTAAATGCCTACAGTCCCTTATTTATAGAAGTGAGGCCCTCACAACCCTAAATAAGATCCTACTTCACACGGTTTCATAGACACCCTTGGACACTTGAGCTTTGTGCTGTGATATCAAGTTTTTCATGACTCGAGCCTATACCCTGGACCTGGCTGTCACTCAAGAACCATTGTTGGTCCCCAAGTGAACCCTCATTCTAGCTGACTACAAGCAAAAAATTAATTCAAGCAATAATAGGCTTAAAACTAAATTTAATTTCATTAAAATTCAAATACTCGACTTCATAAAGTCTGGAAAGTACTCAATAGCAATATTTATAGTTTGTAAAACAACTCAAAAGGAAGTAAATACAGAAAGAATCCTCACCTATATCTATCTATGAAGCCTCTACTATTAAAGAAGGATATTGGGACAAGACCCACGATAACTCAAAACTACTAAACTGAAAGTAAATGTGAGGTCCTCCAAAATAGCAGGAAGCTCACCCAAAAGCTAACTGGAGTGTAAAGTGATCCCAATGAAGTGCCTGTTGATAATTCTGAACAGTTGTAACTGCATCATAAAAGGATGCAGGTCGAATGAAATCAGTACATTGAATGTATGAGTACAGAAGGAGAACTGAAATCGTAGATGACTTAACTAAAAGACTAAAAGCACTCAACTGAATCAATACAGGAACATGAAGTAAAAATCATTTAACTTTACAAAAATATAGGCAATAGAAACAATATAAAAATATATTATACTTTACTTGTAAGGAGTTTCTATAACCAACAATCATTACTATGAGCCTAGCAATGATGCAACGTTTTGCCCACATTGCAAGGGTCATCCTTATACCTTGTCGAGGTATAGGATGATATAGTGACTATGGATCCATCTAATAGACCTTCTGCAAGACAGTGAGGAGTCGCATGAAGAATCAATGCTATCTTATCCTATAGTGTCTACATAGTTTCATAGGACTTTCGAGTTATAAAAAACTCTAACCCAATTCAGTTCTCGATATTACTCCCAAAATAATCAATATAACTTTATGCTCAATGTATTAAAACATACTCTTTCTTTGGTTTGAGATATTGCTCAAACTATCCTCTTAAAAGATGTAATTGTTCTTGAAATATCTTTGAACTCATAAACTCGTTTTAGAAATCGAAGTTTCTCTATTCTCAATGGAAATATGATACATTTGAGAATACTTAGTTCTCTTAAACTTTACTCAAAATTGTCTCTTTAAACTTTCCTCAAAGAACTCAATTTAAAACAAAAATTTTGGATTTAAAGGATTTTCAAGATTTATAACTCAAAATAGAGTTCATGTTGAGTTATAGACTTGAACGAATAAATTCAAGGACCTTAATAAAAATATAGACAACTCAATACTCAAATCTCAAGGACTTAGTTCAGAACTATAGTTAGTTGAAAAAGAGTTCTCAACTTAGACTCAAAAGGACCTCTTGAACTTTTCTCTTCTTTACTTTAATTTGAAATGTAAATTAAGAGATGTGATTAGGATATGCAGGCTCTCTCAAGGATTAATGAAGACTTTAAGAATTAATAACAAGAAGAGAGTGAACACACGATTTTGAAGAACACATATAGGACGAACGGTGGAGAAAAGGGTCTGATGACCCTGGCGCCCTGCGCCAGGCCACCTAGTACTGGAACCCCTTTGGGGGGTACTGCAGGTGCAGGGCACCAGCCCAGCTGGCGCCTTGGGGGCACATTTCCCTACTCCGAACCCAAAAATTCGATGAATTTTCTTGCTGAATTTTGGGTCCTAACTCATCTAGAATCGATTGGTATCTTTCAAACTCCCTTTGATTCACAAACCCAACACAAATTCATTGAAATTCCACCGAAATTCTATGATGAAACACCACTCATTCACAAGACCCTCACCTCAAGAACTCCAAACCTCTATTGTTAAAGAATGGGGTAAAACTCAAGAACTACTCAAGAATCTTTACATAAACTATTTCATGGATGAATTAATGGAAAAACTACATGATTGGCGTGAGGACGAATAAGTCCATCACTATGGGAAAACCTCACATACTTGGAAAGAGCGATTGTTCTTGGCAAAATTGCTCAACCCTTGAATGAACGCTTGAAAAACCCTTTTTTCCTCTTTTAAAAACTTCTCTCTAAAATTCCTAAGTGTTTTGAACGTGAATAGGTATTTTAGAATCTGATTAAACCCTTAATTGGGTCAGGAAAAACGTTTTAAGACAAGTTGGAAAAAGAGAAGGACCAAAATACCCTTTCCTGAAACGAATGGAATGTCTTGAATGGAGAGGCTTCACTCAAACAGCCATAACTTTTTACTCGGAGCTCAAAATTTTAAAAACTTGGTGGCGTTGGAGAGAAAACTCAAAGACCTTCGATTTGATAGTTCATGGGCCACCGAACTCTTTATGTACTAAAAGCTATGATCGATTGAAGTTGACCCAAGAAAAGAAATCTCATAGTGAAACTCAATCGATAAAAAACCTTTCAACTTCAACTTTATGCTAGGGGATTCTAGTGACCTTAACACTAAAGAAAATTAGAATCACTCGATAAAATATTATCCACAAATGAAGGATTGTTTGAGTCTTAACTTAGAAATTTTCAGGGTGTTATATCTGAGTTTTCATATTTCATGGATAAAATACAAAATCTATCTCCTTTCAATGAGGAGAGAAAAACTATATTAAAGAGTTCATGGTAAAAGATTATTTAAATTAAATTAATTATTACACAATTTGTAAATGATTATTAATAATATATACTATAATTTCTCCTCTACTTACTGTTTCAATTATAACTTTCATGTCTTCAGAAAATGATTAATACTATTCCTTTTTTCTATAACTAGTATCATGACCCCAAAATCGAACGTGATGGCACATATCTTATCCCAACAGGAGAGGTCAGCCTAATCAACCCACAACAAGGGAAAATGGATAAGTAAGAACAAAATTAAGAACTAAGATAACACACCTTCTGAACCTCCTCATAGTACAACCTGCATTAGATTTCATATGATGATTGTACTGGTGATCGAAATTATACAAAATCAACATCTGGTTATGATTTCTTACTAAATGGTGGTGCAATTTCATTGAAAAGTAAGAAGCAAACTTGCACAAATTCTTTCAATCATGGAATTTGAATTCGTGACTTGTGTGTCTGCAATACAAAAAGTTGTTTGGTGAAAGAGACTCTTTGAGCATTTGAGCATTGCAAAGAATTCTAAGGGTCCCATGATGCTATATTGTGATAGTTAAGCGGCTATCACATACACGAAGGATCCTAAGTATCACAACAAGATCAAACATATTGACATCAAGTAAAACTTTTTGAGAGACGTAGTGGAAAATTGAGAAATAACTTTTCAATACATTCCTAAACGTGAAATGATAGTTGATCCTTTTATGAAGGCTATCTCTAGAGACTTGTTTGAAAAACATGTTATGGCTCTAGGTTTGCGTAGGATTTGATGATATTTCAGTATTGTAAAATAACTTGATTGTTATAATATTCTCTTCTATATAATATTATTGAATTTATGATCAAATGTAGTATGCATGTGATATTTTATAAAATAAAGAGTGTCGAACAAAATGCGAGATTGTATCTCTCACACGAGCAATCGCCTCTTACAAAGAGATGAGTTTCACCATCATATTATTACTTGTTTTATGAGCCAGACAAATGTTTCTCTAAGAAAATGAGTTTAAGGATCACTGAAGAGAGAAACAAGGGTTAAGCATATGGAGATGTTTGGACCAAGGTCTGTACAATACTGGATAATCGAAAGAATGAGACCAATCGTAGCACGTATTTCATACCACATATGTCAAGCGATCAATGGTTCCCTGCTTCTTCATTGTGTGACACCCTAAAAAGTTAAAATAACTTTTCAATGAAATACCCTTTGACCTTTTATTGTTTCTTGAAGTTTCAATCGATGTTGCCATTTTAGCATGTTACTAATAGTAATTCGACAATATAGTGCATGTCTAGAAAATTGGTTGAATTAATTGAATAATAAACATGTATACACAAGCCGGCTATTGCACTAACCATATTGATAGTGAGTGTAAATCTGTGTATAAATTTAAACATGAAATCGAGTTAACCTCTTCAAGAGTATGAGGGATCAAATAAATAACTACTGAAGTAGTGAATGAAGTCTGGGATATTGTGAGTGATAGTATTCTCATATAAGTAGTGAATTCCTTCCAAGTGTGATTGGATTCCTATGTGGGGTTTGAAAACCCTTAAGGTTAAACTCTTGATGCTCACATGTCGCACAAACTATTTGTTATATGAATTGTGTGACTGGTTGAAGTTGTATTGGCTTGGGTCTTGTCCATCATGTGCGAAGTGGAGGATGTAAGTTTTGGATCGTGAGTCTCCCATTGTCATGTCCCGAGCCTACACCCTCGGAGAGACTGGCACTCGAAGACCATTATTGGCCTCAAGCGGACCCTTGGCCTGGCTTACTAACTCAGCGGAAGACTTAACTCATCATATAAATATTTATGAAGAAACTAGAATATCATAAATGAACATTCAACTGGCCATTAAGGCAAACTCAAGTCTTTAACATATGAAACGAAAAGTGAAGACAACTGAATTAACTAACTGATTGTCTGTTTATAAAGCCACTAAACAACTGAGATGGAAGTCGGGACAGGCCCACAACATCCTAATGAACTAATACTAAACTGAAATGTTATTTAAAACATGATGTCAACTCTGTGTGTATGCAAAGATACAAATAAATGTGTTTATAAGAATACAATAACTTCTGTGGGAGTTTTTCTAACCGATAACCATCACGTAAGAGCTATTGTGATGATACAATGATTTCTCTCACGCTGTCAGAGCATCCTATACCTTGCCAAGGACATACAACCTGAACTACTAAGTGGATCCACTAGTCTATACGAAAGGGATTCTCTGAAAAGTATGACCCTTTTCTACCCATGATGGCTACATGGTTTATGGGGGCTGTGAGTTGTCTGAACTCTCCCCCATATCGGTGCTCAATACTACTCCCAAAAATGTAATATAAGCTCTTATGTTTAAAAACATACTTCTTCTGTGATTTGAGATTAGTGCTCAAAAACATAGCTCAAAGGCTATCTTGGAAATCAAAGTTTCCCCTCTTGCTTCATTTAGAAATCGATTACTCTTTCCCGAAAACTAGCGTGAAGGATCTTTGGAAATCTCAGTTTCCGTTCTTATTTTAATGTGAAAACATTTTAAATCTCTTTGGAATACTTAGTCCCCATATATTTTTTGAAGAAAAGAACTTCAATCTATACTCTTTACTCTTTACTCAACTTGAACTTTAAGTCTTAAAACAAGGTTAAAAGCATTTGCAAAAGACTTATTGAAAAGACTCTAAAAAATTCCTAGACTTAACTCTTGACATTCCTTGAATTTGAATTTATGGATTAAAGGTTATGATTCATGTTTATGGATGATTTCTAGGTGTTTAGAAGTCATTTAGAGTAGTTAGAATCAATGGAAAGTGTTAGGACACTTCAGAATAACTTAAATAGGCTAAACGACGAAAAACTGGTGAAAAACGCCGATATAGGCGCATCCTTGGTATGCCGCGCCAGACCCCAACTTACTGGGACTTGTTTTGGGTGCACTGCAGGCACGCTGCCCTAGCCTCCTGGTGCTATGGGGAAGCGACGCGCCTGGCCCTCCCCAGGCGCGTCTGACGAGTTTTTCAACTCATTTTCTGATCCTAAATCGTTTTAATCTGATTCTTTTTCCCAAATTCACCTTAGATTCATGTACCCAAATCATATACACAAAATCTAACCCAAACAACTCAAGGAAACAACACTTA
>JAJOOR010031490.1:0-11175 GCA_036250505.1 Solanum acaule | reverse complement strand
ATACCAAGACAACGGAGCCATCCTTATGGGGAGGTTAAAGAGCATCGAACGGGTGTTTGGTCGTGGCACACACACGGCCTCAGGGGACAAGAAATGGCTTTCCATTTTTCACCCTTCGTCGGCCCTTTCCCCTTACTGTTATATTGGATTGAATTATGCAACATAACCTCAGTACAATTCAACAAGGAATGTCATTTGGTGCTTTGCTGCTTATACTTTGTTGGATGGTTCGGATACCAAGACAACGGAGCCATCCTTATGGGGAGGTTAAAGAGCATCGAACGGGTGTTTGGTCGTGGCACACACACGGCCTCAGGGGACAAGAAATGGCTTTCCATTTTTCACCCTTCGTCGGCCCTTTCCCCTTACTGTTATATTGGATTGAATTATGCAACATAACCTCAGTACAATTCAACAAGGAATGTCATTTGGTGCTTTGCTGCTTATACTTTGTTGGATGGTTCGGATACCAAGACAACGGAGCCATCCTTATGGGGAGGTTAAAGAGCATCGAACGGGTGTTTGGTCGTGGCACACACACGGCCTCAGGGGACAAGAAATGGCTTTCCATTTTTCACCCTTCGTCGGCCCTTTCCCCTTACTGTTATATTGGATTGAATTATGCAACATAACCTCAGTACAATTCAACAAGGAATGTCATTTGGTGCTTTGCTGCTTATACTTTGTTGGATGGTTCGGATACCAAGACAACGGAGCCATCCTTATGGGGAGGTTAAAGAGCATCGAACGGGTGTTTGGTCGTGGCACACACACGGCCTCAGGGGACAAGAAATGGCCTTCCATTTTTCACCCTTCGTCGGCCCTTTCCCCTTACTGTTATATTGGATTGAATTATGCAACATAATTTTTTTTTACCTCTAACATGTAAGTTACTGTCTCAAAACCTCTGTGTGGATGATCAGGAAAACCAGCAGGCGCAGAAACTGAAACAATAAAACAGTACTATATCAACTTCACTTGGCTAAAAAAAAAACTAAGCAAAAATGAACAACATATTCCAGTAAGATGTTCAAAACTTGAGTTGCTCGGACTCTTCAAAAATACCGTCATGTGTGTCTCAGATCCTCCAAAAGCTATGCATTTTTGGAGAATCCGACACGTGCAACAACATTTTTGGAGGGTCCGAGCAACATTACTCAAAACAGTACCTGAAAATTCATCCAACATAAGGAAAGGATCAAGATTCCTCAATTCATGCCTGCAAGATCAAAATTTTAAAACAAAAATCCCACATTCAATTAGCAACAAGATTAAAGAAAAAAATCATAAAGACAGATACTTTTTTTTTTCTCTATGATAATTGTGGTGTCTTGGCAGCTTTCCCGCACCTCAACTAATTACACGGGATACCTATCTAACTCCCACCAATAACAAGTACTAGGTAACTTTATCCATCCAGACTTGACAGATAGAAAGAAATCACATTAAGACAGAGACTTTCCAATAAGGAAATCAAGAAAACACATCAAGGTCAAAGTTTCAAAACACAATTTCCTATTAAAGTTACTTCTTTTATTGTCCAAATTGAAAAATGAAAAATACCTAAATGACAAAAAAGTCATAAAATTTAGAAACAAAACTTAAAATCAACAAAAAAAAATGTGAAAAATATAAAAATCCTAAATTTTAATACCTTCCAATGCTTCTTCTAACAACAGCTCCATTCCCTTCACTTTGAGGTTTAGCTAAAACTTTCTTAACCACCAATCTTGGTCTATCAAAACAAGAATCATATTGATTTGATTCAGACATAGTAATATTTCTAATAGAAAAAAAAATAGGCTTTCTTGAAAAAAAATTATTTCTAACAAATGGGAAAAAATTCACTAAAAATAGTTCAGAAATAGCTCTCATATAACAATTCTTGATTATTATTTTTGTGTGTATCTTGTAAACTATGTTTCCCTATTTATATGAAAAAATTTAGAATATTGAAAATGGGGTTCAAATTGAGGGAACTCTGTAAGTTGAATATTGAAAAAGACAGCTAAATTTTTTATTGTTATTTTAATTTATTATTTGGATTTTAGTATATGGATATTAATATGTGATGATTTCAGGCTTGTGTCATCATGATGAATGTTTTTTTTCCCTTTGTGTGAAAAGCCCTTTTGAAAGTCAAATGTATTTGGGAGAAAATTACTAATTTAGGAAAAAATGTCTTTAAAAGAAAATTTTAGTAAGAAATCTTTTTAAAGAAAAAAAATCACTATTCATTATTTAACATTTATTCCAAATATGGGGTTGGCTTCAAATTTTGAAGGAGGATTTGTACCAAAAAAAACTAATTTTCAACTAAACATCAACAAAGAAAAGGTTTTTAAAAAAACTCTAAATAGAAATGTTTGACTTCATCCATATGAAACTTCAGACATCATATATGTAAAGTTATCGTGAAATGATAATTGATAAACATGCAAAAGAATTTATAAACATATAATTTTAATAGAAACATTAAAATTGAGTATACATGCATGTCTTTTGAGCTTATCAAAGAAAGTCCAAAGTGGCGCTTACCAAAATATATGTCTAGATACATTCTTGTGAGTTTCTACCATTGAATTGTTATAACTATTATATAACTAATATAACGTTCATTAATATAAAAATACTTAACAAAAAAAATTATCCTAGTTTATTATTATTTGATTCTCAATGTTCAAGTGTTTCAAAAGTTTAAAGTGCATTATCCATTCATCATGCCTTTTTGTGGGTAAGGTTTCTAGAAGCAAATCCTTAGTTTTGCACTTTTCATTTATTATTCTCTATAGTGCATATTGCATTTGTAAGTTGAATAAACTTTATGTGCATGGGTAGAGTGTAACACTTTGTGGATTATATATATTTGGGATAGTGCTTTTTCTCCTTTCTATTCTTTATTGATTGAATATTGGCATTGTACCAAGCTTTATTAGCTTATTTGGCAAGACTATATGCAATTAATAAAATGATATTCAAAGGTTTTAGTTTATATATTTTGAATTATAATTTTCTTAAAGGATTTGCGTCGAATTTATCGTAATTATAATAGTAGCTTTACCTCTACTTTTGTAAAATATTAGTTAACAATTTAATTTATCATGATTAAGTGATAAACTGAAGTAAAAAGAGCTAGGTAATATTGATTGACTTATCATGATTTGACCTTTTCGATACAAGTACGAACTACGAGAAGATGACATTTATCTTTTACCTTTTCAGTATAAGTGCGGACCATAATCTTTATTGCTTGTTTTGAATATATTAAATAATTTTTTTAACACAAATATAAGGTTTGAGCCAAAATAATGAATTATATCGACCTATAACTAAAACAAGATTAGATAAACTAAAGCTACAATTGTTGGGTTTTTGGCATGGAACAAAAGTTAACTACGGTCGAGTGCTATATATATATATTAAACATGTATCATGTATTTATTATTCGATATACACTTTCATATGTCTAAGTTATCAAATATTGTCGTAAGATAGCAATTACTTGATTAAAAGTTTACCAACTAATATTTTAAATATCATATTCCACCGGTGCATGTCTGCAATAAATTATGTATAAGAAAATTGAATTGCAATTATGAAATAAATATTAAAAAAAATTACTTTATTAAAATAGAAAAATATAGATAAGAAAAATCAGGAAGCTATGTAGTCTGCAAAACTACAAAATCAGTTATTGAGACATGACTCTGCAATGACAACAACAATGACAGTATCATATGACATTATGCTTACAATACAATATGCACATTCACTTTTAATATATGATCAAATAAAACAATAAAATAAAAATTGCCCTATAAAGTGTTCATTTCTTATATTATGTTAATTGAGATTTAAAGGGAAAAAAAGATTAATGATATATATTATATCCATAATTGAGGGACCAAAAATATGAACTAACCCTTTTTAAAAATAAGTTATTTATGTTCTAAATTCAAATCAAATAAAATCCTAACCAAACAAGCTATAATATCCTTAAAAAGTTACAAAGTAAATATTTTTAAGATATTAATTTTTTTCTTTTTTTCATTTGTCATTATCACTCAAAGCTTTATTTTAGTAGTATTATATTTCTATAATTTAATTATGGGAAGAAGACATATAGAAGACTTAGGTAAGATATTTCCATATAATACATAATTTTAAAATAATTTGTGTATTACAACTCAATTTTTAGTGACCCATCTTATTTAATAATACTGTTTCAATTTGAATAGATAGTGAAATCCAATCTACTCCATACTTTTCAACTATTTTCATCACAATATATATATATATATATTTTTTTCAGAACAATCAATTTCTCAGCAGTCGACATTGTCTCATTCAATGAATTTTTTTCAAATTCATTTACTTGTGTATTATTACATATGCATATTATCATACTAGGATTATTTGAATTTTTATTTATTACTATACTATAAGAGAACTTAGTATGATAATAAATAAACTTTATACATTGATTATGATAAAAATTAAACTCTTTAAAAATAGTTTATCAACAAAGGTGAGCCAGCCACAATTCATTGACCATGACAATTAAGGAATTATTTATTTTCCGAGTCCAACAAAAACTTAAATTTCCACGAGAGAACATTGTAAATTTCCAGAAAATTGTTAAGCAAAATATTGTTTTAGGTAGGTTTTAGAGGTAAAAATCAATGTGATTGAACTCTTTAGAAATGTCGATAAATATGAGTCAAGTGATACTATTAAGGATCTGACACAAATATATTAATAATATTTTTAAAGAATCTGAAACAGAGTAACATATAAGAAAAATAGATACTTATAATATTTTTAGAGATTTGTTATAAGTTAGTTATCTTAACAACCATAATTTGAACGTGTATTAAACTTTTTGCTTTCAATATAAATTAATAAATTGAGTGCTTAAATAAATAATTGATATAATGGAAAGCTGAAAAATTAAATTAATTTCAGATTTCATTCTGGAACAAGCCTTTTGACTTTATATTATCTAGTCAAAATTTGAATATTTCTTCAATATTTTCCGCTAATCATTTTATTTGAGTTGTACAAGGAATGTTTAAAAAATCTTCATTCTTTTTGTAATTCTACTAATAATAATGCCAATTCACATTTTTGTCTTTTCACGGTTATAACTAATTGTAAATTAACATGTAACAAACACTTCATTCTAATTAAACAATACCAAGACAAGTTAATTAACAATAAGATTTTTCCATTAAAATGTAAAAAACATCTAGTTAGATAATATTTTCATTTATATAACTTTACGTAACACGAATTTAAATTAATCAAAGCTTCAATAAGAATATTAAAAGAACAAAGTCAACTAAAAATTTCACTAAAGACATAAATTATCATGAGTTGACTTCCTTGTGGGGAGGATTCCACATAATGTTTAGTGCATTTTTAAATTATATCTTCCATTTTAAAAGTATATTCCATTTGGATCTTAGTGGTTTGAGTATGGTATCCCACTAGGAGTATAATAAATAAGTTTTTTTTAGAATATCTAGGATTAAGTGTATTGCTAAATTTTATTTTATTTTTTAACTATTCAATATTCAAATTTCAATAATTTTATTGATTTATATTCATAATGTAAATGTCTAATTAAAGAACATATTCATTCATCAGATTTTGAATCAAAACTAGTGATTACAAATATAATAAAGCTAAAGAGAGTCAAATGGGTTCAATTGAATCCTTTTCAAAGGAAAATTGCATTGTGCAATTATGGTAAAAATAATTCAATTTATTGATACATTTTCTTGAATTCTTGACAGAAAAATTACAGATTTTAATTTAATGGTAAATAAGATTAAACTTTTGTATATCATATTTGAAGCCCTATGTATAATATATGAGATTTTGGTATCTTTTTGAATTTTTCTTATATAAATTTATCGCTCTTCCACAATTAAGGGCATATCTTAGATATTTTCAAAAAAAATGTGCGCTTTTGACTTTAAAAAAAAATGTTTTTTTGTGGAAATTCAAATAATATGTAAAACACATGAAAGAAATATGATATGCATGTCTCATAAGTTTATTAAGGTAAAAGATTATCTAACATATCATTAGTTCAAATTTAGCGCAAAGAAAATGCTTTTGCCACTTGAACCGTATACGGGAGACATGAACATGTGGTTCTTTGAGGTTAGGGGCAGAGCCTTTGAGTTAGATTACTAACTATAAATATGTCAAAGTCATTTTTATTATTACTTTCTAATGCGATATTTGATCAAAAGAAAAGACAACTTTGAACTGAAAGGTAAAAATGGTTCCCCTCAACTTCTAACTCTAATTTTAAGAATTCACTATAACTTTACATCCAACAAGAAAGATCGATAAGCATAGGCATAAATTGAATTTTATTTATTCTTTGAAAATTTCATAGAGAATCAAGATTCACTTAGGTGGATCTTACTAGTCAAATGCCCCCCATTTTTTATTTATTTTTTAATAACTAAATAAAAGACCTAAATCTCTACTCTATTTTAGAAACGAAATTAATATTTACTAAGATCATATTTTGAAAAACACCTAAATATCAAACTTACGTGTAATTACATAATTGATATTTATAATTAATATGTATATATTTAACTAAGTAATTACTGGATCAATATGATATTGAATATAATTGAGAGGGTGCAATATAATTACATTATCTTAATTTGAATGGAAAGGTGAAAATTACATTGAGTAATCAAATACTATAGTAACTATTTCTATTGTTCTTTTATTTTCCGTTTGTCAAATATATATTAGTCTTTTAATATTATTTTTCTTTTCGTGTCTCTTATTTTCATCTTTTAATATGTCTTTTATTTTCGTAATTATTACAATTTTATATTTTATTAACTTTATTATTAACTCAGCAGTATAATGTTTATCATGAAATAAATTCACATTTATCCTTTTGTTATTTATAAATGCAACAAATCATAAATTTCACACTATATTAATATGAGTTGGAATTTTTACCAATTCATAATTAAAATTTTTAATTAATTAATTTAATTTAAGATTATTATTAATCATTAAAAGTTTGTTTACTTCTTCATCGGAAAGAAAATTCCTTTCTTCCTTCATTCCCCTGAAAGAAAGAAAAATAAAATTCAATGCAGAAATAGGCGAAGAAAATATAGCGCAAGAATTGGGGAAAATATTGAGGAAGAAAAAGGGGGGAATCGACATTGAATAAATAATTATGGCATTTTCATGGCGTTTTATTGGACTATCTATTTTTGTTTTTCTTCTAAATGTATCATCAATAGCACATTCTGCTCCTACCAATGCACATAGCTCTTGCAGCAATGAAATCAATATGGTAAATGTTTTCAACCCTTTTATTAAATAGAGAAAATAAATTGTGGGGTTTGTTTTTTGGGTGGAAATTGTGTTAAAAATGTAATCTTTCATGGGTTTTGTAGATTTTTTTATTGGATATTGTCATTTCTTGATTATGTGGAAAGTTATGATGGGGTTATGGATTTTTTTTTGTTGTTTTCTCTTGAGGGGTTTCAATAGTTAAGAATCTTTGTTTGGTATGGACATGTTGGTGGGAGGTGGTACGTATCTCGTGGAATTAGTTGAGCTGGCCTAGACACTGCGATTATCATTAAAAAAGCAATCTTTTTTGGGTAATGTTAATAAGATGATTTGAAATGGTGAGGATTGGTTCATGCATTTGGTGGAATTTGTTATGAAATGGAGTTATTTGATATATTATGTTTTGATTCTGTGCCGGGGTGGCAGAGTTACTCGGTGGAATAGTTGAGGTGTGGCCAAGTTAGCTCGGACAAGTTTAATTTGAGGTTCTGGTGTGTGGTGTGTGTGTGTGTGTGTTATAAGATTACTATACAAGGATTTATTTAGCATTTATTATACTCCCTCCGTTCACTTTTACTTGTCCATTTTGGACTTTGCATGCCCCTTAAGGAACAATGATTGAAATGAGTATTTTACCACAATATCCATGTTAGTTGATGTTTAGTCTTAACTGGACTTGAAGTATTCTCTATTTTCATTCTGTTCTGCACATATAGAAACTTACCGGTGCTAATCATTCTTTTCCTTTCTTTTGTTAAAGATGCTGGTGAAGTTGTGGGTTAATGGTGGTGAGGAAGATTCAATAGTTGGCTTGAATGCGGCATTTGGGTCTGTATTACCCACTGATACTAAACGTACCTCCAGGTTGCCTGCTGTTCATACACAACCTTTGAATGGCTGTTCTGCTTCCTCCACTAAGGTATTTACTCCACATTCCTTACACACCTTTACTTTTAGGTGGATATCCGAAATGAAACATTGTGTTGCTGCTTGATTAAATAATAGTCATAATTCTTTTGCGGCCCAATTTTGGTTCTTTTGATCTTTCTTGATGATCTTCCATCTCTCATTTGTTAACTTGCGAATATTTGAAAACAATAGAATTCATACTTCTTTATGAGCCAAGTCCTGCTCTAAGAGTGAAGAATTGATGCAAATCTCAGCAAGGTTGAAAAGATTTAAGGAGCTGAATTGTGAACCAATCTCATTTATATCAAGGAGAAGTGAAGAAACAATTTTTTTTTTTTTTAATATTGTTTAGGTGAAAACATCTACATGTTAAGCCATTGACCATCTCTGTCTTCTATCAGGAAGTTAAAGTAATTCAAACTTCTTAACTCTGCATAGAACAACTTATTTTCAGCATATAAGAAAACTTAAGAGTAAGTTTCACTCGTGAAAATGGAAAGATACTTTTTCTGGTGGATCGCAGTGTAGGGTTGAAATAGGAGAAAAGAGTAGAAATGGAGATAGGTTGAGGATGATGTAGCACTATGTACAGGGTGGTGAAGGAATGATCTCTTGATAGCTCAAAAGTAACCACAATCTTTCCTTCTTCTTTTTGATTAATTTGATGAACTAAACACATACTAGATAAATAGTTAAATACCTTACTGAACAACCTTTTGTTCTGTCGTGAGTCTTGTCAACACCTTCACCCCTCTCTGTACAGCAACTCATCTTCATATAAGCTATTGCTTAAATTGTTTATAAGTTTTTCAAGTGATAATCATTGTTTACATCATCTTCCAAAATTTAGATCTTTTTTTTTTCTTTTTTGTTTCATTTACAAAAGACCACAAGACTTCATTTTCAACTTTCAAGATTTTATTTTAAACTATTTGTGTGATCAGCTATACTTTTAAGTTCTTGTTAAAAATCACCATATATTACCCCAATTGCAAAAATATCAATTATATTAGCAATTTGTGAGTCTTAGTAATTCTGCTAGTTTTTCTTTCTTTGATCTTGTGTTTTTTTTAGCGATACAAATACAACTGGTATTTTAGAGGAAAAATATCCTTTTCATGGTACTTTTCAGAAGTGGAACCAAATAGTAGTGTGGAGGAATTTCGAGTTGTAAAATGATCTGAAAGGGTTACCACTAGGATCTACCAGAAGTTAACTATTACAAACTGATTTTACTTTGAATACCAAAGAAAATCTAAATTTGCTATATCTGTTTGGCTGTTGTAAAAATAGGCTCGAGAATGTCCTATAAAAAGAAAATAATAGTGGTGTTGTTTGTTATACATTAATAATGCAGAAATATCATTTGTTCTAGTTATCAGGCTCTATTGCACTAGCTCGTCGCGGTGAATGTGAATTTATAACCAAGGCCACGGTTGCCCAAGAAGGAGGTGCAGGAGGTGTTGTGCTAATAAATAATGAAGGAGGTTGTAACCCTGACTCACATTGTCATCTTAGGTCTCAAGGTCTGTTTTATATGTTTCCCTTCATCTTTTTCTGATATGACGCTGCTTTTTCTTGCATTTATTTAGGTCCTCTGGATATTGCTTGTCCTAATAATTCTACCATATCAAATGTAACCATTCCTGTTGTTTCAATTTCAAAAGAGGGGGCAGATATTATTGATAAATACATCAATTCAGGAAAGAAAGGTAAGCCCTTGCCTCATATGTATTGCTTAGATGTTTTGATAAAGGTTAGCTTTCTTTTGGATTCTAATTTTGATTGTCAAGATGTTGATTGGCTTGTGTTGTAATCTACTTTTTATTACATGCATTATAATTCATTTTAATGAGTGCTTTGAAGTATGAAAATATATTTATTGTATATCATTGAGATGTAATCCCACTTCTTGCTGGTTAACTTTTGGTGCAAACAAGAGGTCCTTGTTGCATATATTATTGGGTGTATTCTGTAGGAACTGTATGCCATTTGTGTGTTTGTAGAAAGCTTTTAGATGATTCTTCATCTATTTATGGTTGGATCTCGATGACGTGCCTTCACCGCAAAAGGCATGTCAGGTTAATACTTTGAAAAAACAGTTAAGCAATGAGTTTGGGATGAAGGTTTAGTGTGATGCAACGAAGATAGAAGATCGGAGATTGATTTTCTCTTCAAAATGTCCGTGGTAGCTGATGAGAATGTGGACTTAAACGCAGTGTTGGCTAACATCAAATGGCTTTTTTATTTGCAAACAATTATAGTGACTCTGTAATTGATGCATATCTTTTGTTCTGATCTTCATATTTCTTGTTGTTTGTTTTATTTCACTTGGAATACTTTTGATATATGGAATCCTTTTCTTAATCCAGTGGAGCTGCTGTTATATTCGCCAGATCGCCCTATTGTTGACTACTCGGTGTCTTTCATATGGTTGATGGCTGTTGGAACAATCATTTGTGCAGCTCTTTGGAAAAAGTTTACTCAATCTAAGGAAAGTGACAACTATGAACTATCACAAGAGCCCCCTTCCCCCCCCACACCCCACACACACACAAAAAAAAAAAAAACTGTCTGATATAATCTCAAATTTGACATGCTCAGCTTCTTATATTCTTTTAAATTCAGTTAGTAGCATTCTCAACATTGATTTTGTTTGGGCTATTTGTCTTAGCTTTTCAGCACTGCATCTTGATGATAATGTAGTAAATTTAGTTTACTCTGGCTGTTGGATTTTAGGTAACATAATTGGTAATAGTTGTTGGTCTTTCAAAACTTAGCTGCCTGCGTCACAAGAGCTGCCCCAGAAGTTAACATACATCTGAATTGACCAAGGTTGATATGTCTGTGTAATCTTTTCACTACTCTGCCCTTTTCCAAATAATTTATCCTTGATACATACTTCCTTTGGATACT
>JAJOOR010031489.1:0-13450 GCA_036250505.1 Solanum acaule | reverse complement strand
GTTGGGATGATATTATGTTGGTTTGGACTATGATGCTTACTTTGTGTGCATATTGGATTTACTTGGTAAAAAGCATGTTTTGACTAAATGTCCCTTTTTATGCATGTTTCAACGGTTTTTATGCATAGTAGCCATACTTAGTACGTGTGTTGTACTAACCCTTATTCTTTCCCCTTTTCCCCAAACATTTAGGTTTGGGCCGTTGAGGATTCAAGCTTACTTCTCAAGACACTTGAAGTTGTTTCCCCAAGTTGGTGAGTCCTCAAGTCCGAGGACAAGACCCTATGATCTAGTTTCTATGTTTAGTTCTTTGCTTATGTTGAAAGACATTGTTGTACTTTCCTATTTCTAGACTTCTTATTTATGTAAGGGCTAAGTCCCATTTTTTATACTTCTATGTCTAGCTGGTACATTATGACAAAGTTAGATTCTGTTTTTCATAAATGAAGTGAAGTTGAACTTCCAAAGTAAAAGTTTTAAATTTTTCGTGATTTTATTCTATGATACATGTTATGACGAATACTAAGGGCTTGTATAACACCTCTTCGAGGTCGAATACGCCGGTAACAACTAGGGGGTGCTCTCGGGTCGTTACAAAGTGAGAGGGTCCTGGGCTGTGGGCTTGGACCTCTTGGAGATCGAACCTCGGATAGTGGCAGCATAGGAGGCATAGAGCTCCCGTACAATCTCCTCGCTATAAGTTTCTGGGTCTCGAGCTATCTAGTCACATTTGTGAAGTTGAAACAGTCGGTGGATGTCGGCGACAATGTGCAAGCTCCCGCTCCCCTTGAGGACTCTGCACTCCTCTATAATATGTCGGGCCATCTTCTCTTTGTCATCTTTCACCTTGTCATCCTGATAGATTTGCCACTTCCCCTCAACACCCCATCTATTTGGCTCGCCGGCCACTGGAGTATGGTCATCATTCTGTGGTGCTGGTACTGACTCCGAGATAGTGGCCTCATCAGACGAGGTTGCTTGTTCATTTTCGCTGGAACCTGTGGCTGTTTTAGCAATGGACACTAAAGCATGGGCAAACTTAGACCCTGAAGCCTGACTAGACTCAGAGCCCGAAGCATGGGTAGACTCAGAGCCGAATGTAGACCCATTCTCTGCATTGGAAGCAGCCCCAGTTGGTGACCCGATCAGTGTGTGCTCCTCATCAGACTAGGAGACAGTGACTACGTCGGGAATCACCTTTCAGGGGGTGCCTCTGGTGACTCAGGATGCAGTGGGAGAGGTCTTTGTGTTGGGAGGAACGTCTGGATCCGTCTCCACATCGTTATCTTCGTCGATTAATCTGAAGTTAGGGGTAACAAATTTTGACTTGCCTTGTTTTGTATAGGTGACTAGCTTATTGGGTGCCATAGTACACGTGGAAGGGTTATTAGTACCAAAACTAACTAAAGACACACTCAAAATAATTTTAGCACAATCAACAAACACCTACAAAGACCCAAAAAAAAATTAGACAGTGGCTACAGTGGTCATCTACGGAACAGACCTACGGTTCGTAGATTAGAAGACCAAAATATTGGTCGCAGATGGAAACCACGGATGTAGAGAACGGTCTGTAGATTGATCTACGGACCGTAGTCCACTTCCGTGGTTTCACACTTTGTGAAATTTGATAATGCATCCAACCACGGACCTTGTCTACGGTCCGTAGATTGATCTACGATCCATCAACGGGGTCTTGTGGATGGGATCTGTGCCAGGTTTCAGACATACTCTAATTTCAAGCCCATAAATTTAACCAATTTCAACAGCATCCTAGTCCAACAATGCATTTCAACATTTAATCATGCTAGTTTGTCGTTCTCAAGATTCCGACTAATCATTTTAACAAGTATTGAAGACAAACTTTGGAACCCTAAATCAAAACTTACATTTTAGACTTATAATCATATACAACAAAGCAACACAATCACTATCTATCGTTCCAAGGGTACAATAACTTCCAATTTTAGCATGCAATTTCATCTAACAATTACCCAAGATCAAGATCCAATTCCGGACTTTCTATAATCACTCCATTAATCGAAATTCAAAGTGAGGAGAAAGTTGATTACCTTACAGCAACGGGAATGGGGTGATTGTGTGATGACAAATGCTTGCAAGACCAAAAATCACCTCTTCGGTACTAACCCGAACACCGGACCTTTTGTGGAATATGGAATGAGTGATATTTGGAATGGATAGGAAACGTGGGATTATGGGGGAATGGAAGAGATGATTATATGGGGGAGTTATGGAGTGAATTAGGGGATTTGAAATGTTTGAAACGGTTGGAGAGTGAATGGAGGGAAGTGGAAATGATTTAAAATTAGGGGATTTTTAAATAGGGGGTCCAGGTCGGGTCAGACAAAATTAGGGTTTGGATCCACGAGACCCTGTCTACGGTCCGTAGATTGGGACCATAGATGACTCTCTAACTTGGAAAATTTCAAAACTTACCCGGGATCTACGAACACCATTTACGGTCCGTGGATTAAATCACGGACCATCGATGGGGTCTGCAGACCTCTGCACCAGACCTTTTTCTACATATTTTTTTCATTTCGCCCTTGCACATGTAGCAACCATTAGGCCATTCTTTTATTATTTTTTGGACACTATTTAGACACAGACCCTATGCTAGTTCTAGCCAACACTAGTACAAAACTAAAACACCTATCTAAATTAATACAGAGACGCAATTAAACTTTGAAAACTACTAGATGGAAAACAAAAACCTATCGTTGGCTAGATTGTACATCTTGGGTTGCCTCCCAAGCAGCGCTTGATTTAACGTCGCGGCATGACGCATATCTCTTGATTACTTAGACTTCATAGAGATGGTAGGCCTCAACCATTTCTTGCACACTTTCAGCATTTCCCAGATAGATCTTGATCCTTTGCCCGTTTACCATGAACCTTGTTCCTTCACTATTCTCAAGCTCAACCTCTCCATGGGGGAGCACTTTTGTGAGCAAAAATGGCCCAGTCCATTTAGACTTGAGTTAGCCTGGAAACAAGCGCAACCTAGAGTTGAATAGAAGCAAAGATCACCCACCACAAATTCTCGCTTTTCAATTCTTTGATCATGATACCTCTTCATATTCTCTTTGTATAAGGCTGAACTTTCATAAGCTTTTAGGCGAAACTCATCAAGCATATTCAAGTCATTCATTCTTTGATCAGATGCGGCACCCCAATCCAAATTTAGCTTCTTCATTGTCCACATAGCCTTATGCTTTAGCTCTACCGATAAATGACAAGACTTCCTAGACACAATTTGGTAAGGAGACATACTTGTGGGAGTCTTGTAGGCAGTGCGATAGGCCCATAGAGCATCATCAAGCTTCCTTGACCAATCCGTTCTATTAGCATTCACAGTCTTCGCCAAAATCTGTTTGATTTCTCTATTAGACACTTCAACTTGCCCACTAGTCTGTGGATGGTAAGGAGGGGCTACGTTGTGGCAGACACCATATTTCTCAAGTAGCGCCTTGAGCTACTTATTACAAAAGTGGGAACCTCCATCACTGATAATCGCCCTCGGTGTACCAAATCTGGAGAAGATATTCTTTTTCAAAAATGTTGTGACACTTTTACCTTGATTGTTGGGGAGCGCAACTGCTTCCACCCACTTTGATACATAATCAACCGCAACAAGAATATACTTCATCCCATGTGAACTCACAAATGGACCCATAAAATCAATGCCCCATACATCAAACAACTCTATCACCAATATAAGATTCATAAGAAGCTCTTACCTCTTTGAAATCCCTCCTTCTCTTTGGCAACGATCACAAGACTTGGCAAAATCATGAGCATCATGGTGGATGGTAGGCCAGTAGTACCCACATTGCAAGATCTTATGCGTAGTCTGAATACCACTATGATGCCCACCAACAGGCGATGAATGGCATCCCTCAAGTACACTCAACATCTCAACCTCGGGCACACAGCTACGAATAATCCCATCATCACAACTACGATACAAGTAAGGCTCATCCCAAAAGAATTTCTTCACATCATGCATAAACTTTTTCCTTTGGTGAAAAGACAAATCCGGAGGCACCAAATCGCTTGCCAAATAATTAGCAAAGTCTGTGAACCAAGGATTCAAATCATGAGAAGCAGCCAATACCTGTTCATCTGGAAAAACATCATTAATTTCAGCCTTATCACAAGTTTTAGCATAGCCTCTTCCTCTAATCTGGACAACTGATCGGCAACTTGATTTTCGATCCCCTTTCTATCTTTTACCACAAAATCAAACTCTTGTAACAACAAGACCCATTTAATCAACCTTGGTTTCGCATCCTTCTTTGCCATCAAATACCTCAATGCAGAATGGTCAGTATGAACTATGACCTTGGCACCAAGCAAGTAGGATCAAAATTTCTCGAATACGAAAAGCACCGTAAGAAGCTTTTGTTCAGTAACAGTATAATTCTTTTGAGCCACATTTAGAGCTTTGCTAGCATAGTAAATAGGGTTAAGGATCTTCTCTCGCCTCTGTCCTAGTACCACACCAAGTGCCACTCCACTTGCATCACACATTACCTCAAACGATTGTCCCCAATCCAGTGAAATAATGATTGGTGCAGTAACCAACTTCTCCTTCAACTCTCTATATGCTCCCAAACAAGCATCATCAAAATCAAACTTGCACTCTTTTTCGGGCAGTTTGCACAATGGGTGTGCAATTTTTGAGAAATCTTTTATGAACCTCCTATAGAACCCAGCATGCCCAAGAAAACTTTTAACACCTTTCACAGAAATAGGTGGCGGAAGCTTTTCTATTACCTCAACTTTAGCTCTATCAACTTCAATACCTTTCTGAAATCTGGTGACCCAACACTATACCTTCTTTCACCATAAAATGACACTGCTCCCAATTCAGCACTAAGTTGTAGTCGTCACACCTTTTAAGCACCTCGGCCAAATGATCCAGACAGTGATTAAAAGAGTCACCTATAACTAAAAAATCATCATGAACACTTCAATCGTGTCCTCCACCATATCATAAAATATCGACATCATACAACGCTGGAAGGTTGTTGGAGCATTGCACAACCCAAATGGAATCCGTTTGAAAGCTAAAGTCCCATAATGGCAAGTGAATGTGGTCTTCTCTTGGTCTTCTGGAGCTATAGAAATTTGATTATAGCCCGAATACCCATCAAGAAAATAATACCAACCCTTGCCTGCAAGTCTATCCAACATCTGGTCCATAAATGGCATAGGAAAGTGGTCCTTTTCTGTCCACGCATTCAACTTCCGGTAATCCTTGCAGACTCTCCATCCAGTCACGGGCCTCATTGGAACAAGCTCATTTCTTTCATTTGGAACCATAGTAATACCACCCTTTTTAGGCACACACTACACATGACACACCCAACTACTATTTGCAATGGGATAAATAACTCCAACATCCAACCACTTGATGATCTCCTTTTTAACTACCTCTTGCATAGGTGGATTTAATTTTCTCTGGTGCTCGATACTGGGCTTATGATCTGGCATGAGTTGGATTTTGTGAGAACAAATACCGGGAGGAATCCCAAAAATATTTGCAATAGTCCACCCAATAGCTCGCTTGAACCTCTTTAACATAGTCACCAAGCACTCTATTTGTCTTGCATTTAAATCTGCCGCAATTATGACTGGCAAAGTATTATCTCTGCCCAAGAATACATACCTCAAATGTGGTAGTAGAGCCTTAAGCTCCAATTTAGGTGCCTCCACAATAGATAGTCTTGCGGGTGGGGACTCACGATTCTTCATGTCTAACTCATACTTCTTTGGTTTTGATCGATATTTGCTCCTATCGAGTGCAGCTACCAACTCATCATACTCTTCAATACCATCACTATCGAAATTCATCATACCTGCTGCTAGTGCCTCAACACCAAGTCGCTCTTCAATTTGCACTTATGTTCCACTCTCAACTCTATAAGTTATAGCAGATACCGTTTGGAGCTCACCACTCTGCTTCATGGACCTACAAATATTGAAAGTTGCTACTTCATTGTTCAGTCTGAACTTTATCTGCCCCTTCTCCATATCAACCAAAGCACGTTTTGTGGCAAGAAATGGTCTCCCATGGATGATGGAAACCTCAAAATCAACCTCACAGTCAAGAATTACAAAATTCGCCGAAAATATGAATGACTCCACTTTTACTATCACATCATGGAGTACACCAATGGGCCTCTTCATAGTTCGATCGTCCATAAGTAACCGTATCGTAGTAGGGTTCGGGTCCCCTAGACCCAACTTCTTATAAATAGACAATGGCATGAGGTTGATGCTAGCACCAAGATCACACAATGTCTTAGCAAAGTGTAACAATCCGATAGTACATGGAATCGTGAAGGCAACAGGATCCTCCTTCTTTTGCACAAGAGACCTTGTAGCAATAGCGCTACAATGCTGCAATCTATCATCATCTTCAAAACTCACAGACCTCTTCTTTGTCACCATATCTTTCATAAAACTTCGCATACCCAGGCATTTGATCCAAAGCTTCTACAAACAGAACGTTGATGGAAAGTTACGTTAACATAGTAATAAGCCTGCGATATTTACCATCTTCAGTCTTCTTCACTAACCTCTGTGGAAAAGGTGGTGGAGGTCTAGGTATGGGGACCACTTTCTCAGATATCTCCGCTTCTTTTTCTGTCGCATTGTCAGACTCTTCTCTAACCTCTACCACATCATCTTCTTTTCTAATCTCAACATCCACCACAGATGGCATAGGTGGATCGACGGTTTACTTACCCCCTCGAGTAGTAACTGCCATATAATGACAGTCATTCTTTGGATTTTGGATGGCGTTGCTAGGAAAAGTGCTAGGTTGACATGGGTTCACTGTAGTAGACAACTGAGTCATTTGCTGCTCTAGATGCTTTATTGACACTGCATGGGCATCAACCTTTTGACCAATACCAGACAAGTCGTTTCTCATCTCCTTCACATTCTCATAAGTTGCATCAAACCTTCTTATCATCCTCTGCATCATATCTTCAATACGCGCCATATTGCCTCCAGCATCTCTAGTACCAGATTCCTGATTTTGAGGGGGAACATAAGGTCCAACCCAATCGTTTCTGTTGCCATAGGTGTTTCGGTTGTAGTTGTTGTCGCGATTTAAGTTCCCATCCCAAACATATTGACCCTCTCGATTATAATTGCCATAGTTCCGACCTTAGTTTCCTTGACCTTGATGCCAATTGTCCGTGTTGGATCCTTGGGCATTTGGTTGAAAATCCCCCGTCTGATCATTTACCGCATAAGCATCCTCTTCATAGTAACACTCTTCAACTGGCAGTGGATTTCTAGTTAAGTAGTTCACAACATTTACCTTTTCTATACCTCCGCTCACATGCTTCAATACCAACCCCAACTCGGTCCTCATCTGAGCCATCTCCTGACGAATCTCATCCACAGACTGGTCATTTGTAGCATGAACAACAAACGTGTTTCTCCAGGTATTTGACCTCCTAGTGCTTCATGCTTTATTGTTGCGAGAAATCTTTTCCAGCTTTTCTATAATTTGTGCGTATGTGCACTCTCTATATGAACCTCCAGTAATAGTATCAAGCACTGCTTTATTGTTCTCATCCTGACCTCAATAGAAATATTCCTTCAGTGACTCATCATCAATATGGTGATTCAGAACACCTCTTACGAATGCAGTGAATCTGTCCCAAGAGCTACTCACAGACTCTCTTGGTAATGCCACAAAATTGTTAACCTTATCTTTGTGATTGAGCTTCTTGGACACTGGATAATATATTGCTAAGAACACATCCGTCAGTTGGTCTCATGTATAGATTGAGTTATAGGAGAGCTCAGTGAACCATACTGCAGCATTGCCTGTCAGTGATAGAGGGAACACTCGCAATCCAATGACATCTATATACAAGTCTGGTAGACCAACACAACTTTTGCAAACCACCCTTAGTTTGGCTATGTGAGCATGTGGGTTCTCTGATGGCAACCCCGAGAATAGGCCCCTTGCTGTAAGCATCTGCATCAAGCTACTGGTCACCACAAATGTGTGTTTATGAGGCAAAAGGGGTAGGACAAGCGGTTAATCAGAGTCAGTAATATTGACATTGCCCCTAAAGTTGTCATGCAGCCTTGGGCCTGGTGGATCCTGTACTCTCACAGCATCTCTCAGTAGGTTCTCAGCTTGAACCTGATTGTTCTCATCACCAATCCTCGGGGGCTACAACCCAACTTCATTACCTAGATTGCCTTCAATAGGATTAACTGGAACTCCTTGATTGTTTATCCTTCTCAACGTTCGGTTCAACTCTGGATCGTAGGGAGTAAGTGGTTCACCTTGGCTCCGTGTACTTGGTATACACTAGAATCAGAACCTAAGAGAGACAAAAAGAAAAAGAAAAAGAAAAATTAGGAAATATTTGACTAAATTTCAATACTGTAGTTAAAATTAATCTAAAAGACAAAATTTCCCCTGCTGCGGCGCCAAAATTTGATACGCTCAAATTACACCTCCCTAAAGAAGTATAAGTGATCGTTATCAAGTAAAGAACCCAACTTATAGGTTGGGGTTGATCCCATGAGGAAAATGGTTTAGACTTAACTTTAACCAACAATTATATTCGTTTAGTCAAATTACTTCCAGAAACAAATAATTAAAGATGGGGGATTTGTGAAACAAAGTGTAAGGATTCAGTAAGTAATTAGTAAACAAAAGTCAATTTTGGTTGTTATCAAGATGAGGGAATTAACTAGGGTATACGTGTTCTCCACAAACTCATAACATAGTAATCCTAGTAATAGCAATCCTTTCCTAGCGTATCACATGCAAAGTGGTAAGTTATGTATCTCTATATCCTTTGTCCGACATCTAGAGAATTTCACCCCGCACCTTGGTCCGGCTATGTGTGTATAATTTACTAACCCTTACTTTTACCTCATATTAGACATCACATTGATGTTTGGCTTAGTTATTACTTCGCACCAATTGACACTAGACTATTTGATAGTATCACACTAAATCTATGTTGATAATTCTTTTTTTGTTGATTATCTCCTTGGTCCGGAAAGTAGCAACAAGGCGAGTTCTAACGTTGCGCACCGTTAAAAAGACTTTTAAATGAAAGAATTATCAATGCATGCAAAATACTATTCAAGAATTCCTTATTTACTATTCATACTTTGTTAATTGCTCATGGTTACCACAACCCTAGTTGTGGAGTTTAGTTACCTATAATCATAAGAACACAATTCATTGTTTTAGATGAAAGAATTGTGAACTTACGGAATTTAGAATTACAAACCCGGAATTTCAACTTGAATTTCAATACCAAAATCTTCAAAAACAACTTAGGAAATCAAGAATTGCTAGGTTTGCAAAATTAATCTCCAAAGTTACAAAGTAGAACTAAGGTAATAATGTCTAACCCCTAAAAACAAGGTTTACATACCATATTTATAGAAAACAAGTCCTAAATTAAAAGGGAAAGAAAATAAGGAAAGTTTGTTTAGGCACGTGTCTTCATTCCAGGAGACTGACTCACGGACCGTCAATGGATCCACTGTCCGTCAATCAGGACTTAGAAAATATTTCAGCTTCCAAAAATCAACTTATCTGAAGCAAACAACGGAACAACAGTACGGACCGTAGATCGATCCAGGGTTCGTCAATCCCTCTCTGTAGCTCCACACTTAGAATCTTCAAAAATCAGGTACTGGAACCCTCGCAGTATCATTTTACGGTTCAGCAGTATGGTCCGTAGATCAATCTACGGACCGTCAATGGCCACCGTGGTTCCACACTTGGTCAGATTTCCCTGATTTTCCTTCCATGCCTTGCATGCTGATCTATGATCACCATCTACGAGGTGTCAATGGACCTACGGTCCGTAGATCACCTTCGTAGATGCCCTTTTTTGCACATTTTTCAGTTGTCTCTTTATTTCAGCGCCCAAATAGATTTCCTGCAAAACACAATGAAAACACCTAAAAACTAATGCAGAAAGGCCCTAGACACACACAACTCTTAAGTGAAATGTATTAAGAATACTGTAAACTCACGGTATATCAACTCCCTTCCAGACAGCCCTGGAGGGTGGTTCACAATCCCCTTGACGGGCCGTGAACCCATAGATGGACCGTCTAGGTGACCCTTTCCGTCCTGGATGGTCACTCACGACATCCTTAACGGACTATGGTCCCTACATGGACTGTCTAGGGTGCTGTGAAGGGTCCATGTTCCCTTTTGGATTCGTGGACTTATCTAATATCCCCTTTTAGCCCTTTCTTGAAGTTTTAGGTGTTACAATATCTCCCTCTTGGGATCATTTATCCTCAAATGAAGACTAAACAAGCTGAGGATAGAGGGAATGAGCTGCAATCCCTACCATTGAGTACTAGACACTAATATCTAACTGAATTGAGTTCCATGAACATGCAAATATACTGAAATACAAGGATAACTGAGGGAACAAGTTACTGAGACTGAATTACACAAGAGCAAAGTGAGAGATTGGAGAGAAACTATTATCTCAAGTTGAAACGGAATCGAAAGGAAAGAGATGAGGATACTTGGTCATCATGTTTGCTTCTGCTTCTTAAGTAGCTCCCTCTATGGACTGACTCTTCCACAAAGCTTTTACTGAAGTGACTTCTTTATTTCTTAACCTACAAACCTAACAGTCAAGAATTTCAACTAGAATCTCCTCATAGGTGAGGATTTCCGTCACATCCACACTCTTTAAAGGTACTATCGATGCCAGATAACCCACACACGTCTTCAACAAGGAAATGTGAAAGACTGGATGAACCGCTTCTAGTTATGTAGGCAACTCTAACACATAATCCACATTACTAACCCTTTTCAAGATTCTGTAAGGATCTACACACCATGGGGCTGAGCTTATCTTTCTTGCCAAATCTCATCACCCCTTTCATGGGTGACACCTTTAGGAAAACCCAATCATTAATTTCAAACTCTAAGTCATTTCTCCTTACATCTACATAAGACTTCTAATGACTTTGTGATATCTTTAGTCAATCTATGATGAGCTGAACTTTCTCCATAGCCTCATTAACCGAATCTAGCCCAATAAAAGATGCTTCACCTACTTCAAACTAACCAACCAGAGACCTACTTCTATGCCTATATAGTGCCTCATAAGGTGCCATCTGAATAATGGATTGAAAGCTGTTATTATAGGCGAACTCTATGAGAGGTAGGTGATCATCCCAATTACCCTTGAAATCAATCACACAAGCTCTCAACATGTCCTCTAAGGTCTGAATGGTACGGTCTACCTGACCATCCTTCTGCGGATAAAATGTTGTACTGAGATTTACCTGAGTACCAAGACCTTTCTAGAAATGAGATGTAAACTAGAGACATCTATCTAAGATGATAGACTAGGGAACCCATACAACCTAGCTATCTTGCTTATATGGAGTCCATTATAATCCTCCACTAAATCCATAGTCTTAACAACCAAGAAGTGAGCTGACTTAATGACTCTATCCACTATCACCCAAATGGAGTCATGTTGTCCGCGAGTACGAGCTAAATTCATAATAAAGTCCATGTTTATCACTTCCCACTTCCATGTAGGGATGTTAATCTCTTGATTCACACCTCTTGGTTTTTGATGTTCTACTTTAACCTATTCATAGTTACGACACCTGGCCACAAAATCTGTGATGTCCTTCTTCATGTCGTTCCACCAATAGACTTCCTGTAGATGATGGTCATCTAAGTAGAAATAGGATGAATAAAATTTCTAGAATTATGGGCTTCTGTAAGGATTTTTTGCCTCAACTCACCCACATTTGGAACATATAAGTGACCCTGGTAACGAAGCACACCATCTCCTTCTTGGGAGAACACCTCAACTCTCTAGTGATGAACTTTACCTTTCAACTGAAGCAATATAGGATCACTATCCTTTTTCTCCTTAACATCTGCTACCAACATAGATTCTGACCCATTTTGAAATATCACACCACCATCTAACGTGTCCATAAGGCAAACTTCTAAGCGAGCAAGGCAATGAACATCTCTGTCTATTTTTTTCTTCTCTTCTTCAATGTGTGCTACACTTTCATGAATAATCTATTGAGGGCATCAGCCAATAAATTGGCCTTACCCAGATGGTAGAGCACATTAAAGTCATAGTCTTTGAGGAATTCAAGTCATCTCTTTTGACAAAGATTCAATTCTTTTTGGGTGAACACATACTGGAGGCTCTTATGATCTGTGAACACATCAACATGAACAACATACAAGTAGTGTCTCCAAATCTTGAGGGCAAACACTACAACTGCAAGCTCGAGGTCATGAGTTGGGTAGTTCTTCTCATAGACCTGAAGTTGTCTGGAAGCATAAGCTATGTCTAACACCTCGTATCCGAAAATAGACCAGATTGCAAATTTTTAGTGTTGCAGGTGGCACTCACGGGGACCATTTACGAACCGTAGGAGGACCCATGGTCCGTCCTGCAGGTCCATGGTTCGTGTCAGCAACCTCCCCCAGAACTAAGCCAGAATTTCAACCAAATGTTGACCCACGGTCGGACCTACGGTCCGTAGGTCAGGTCACGAACCGCGGTTCGTGTCCGTGGATCGATGCCCCTAAAGCCCAACTTAAGTCCTGATTGACGGTTGACCAGCACGGACCATCATTCGATGCACGGTCCATATGTCTGATCGTAGGTTAGGGTCAGTAACCAGTTAGATGAAAATTGTTGAGTGGGTCAACTTCAGATGGTCAAAACTTTTAGCACAAAATGAATTATGTGTCCCATGATGTATGATATGATAGATAATTGAATACTCTATCCAACGCCACCAAGTTTGCTAAAATCCGACCTCCGAGTGAAAAGTTATGCTCGTTTTAGTGAAGCCCTGTTGGGCAGACTCGACCGACGATTCCAATCAACGGACCGTAGATTGAATGATGGCCCGTCAGTCCCGTCCGTCAGTCACTCCGACAACAATTAAGTCAGGGGTCTTTTGGTCTTTTCCTATTTCGTTTAACCCCTAAGATACGTCATTTAAATCCTAAATCATGAGGTTTTAGTCAGTTTAAGCCTAGAAACATAACTAGAACTTACCTAAGTCAAATCATTAATCAAAGCTTAGAAAAATTAGAGCGTAAGAGGAGAAAAGAGGTCAAGAACCCTAGTTCAAGAACGCAACAAGTTTCCTTCAGCTCCATCCCCGAAATCGAAAGATTTCTCCGTGGAATTTGTGACCAGGTATGTGGGATTTCACTAGTGGGTTCCTTTTGCCCATTAGGTCCCTAGAATTTAGTCAGTTTCTTGATTCCCTTATTATGAATAGACCTAGGGTTTCTAGAATTTCAACAGATCATCATGAATTAGTTATTTAGATGTTCCAAATCAGATTATCATGTTATTACATCGTTTCTCACATGAATTTCAGAACCCTA
>JAJOOR010031487.1:0-16960 GCA_036250505.1 Solanum acaule | reverse complement strand
AATAACATGATAATCTGATTTGGAACATTCAAATAACTAATTCATGATGATCTGTTGAAATTCTAGAAACCCTAGGTCTGTTCATAATCATGGAATCAAGAATCTGACTGAATTCTAGGGACCTAATGGGAGAAAGGAACCCACTAGTGAAATCCCATATACCTGGTGATGAATTCCACGAAGAAATCTTTTGATTTCGGGGCTGGAACTGATGGAATCTTGTTGTATTCTTGAACTAGGGTTCCTGACTTCTTTCTCCTCTTATGCTCTAATTTTTCTAAGTTTTGATTAAAGAATTGACTTAGGTAAGTTTTAGTTATGTTTCTAGGCTAAAACTAACCAAAACCACGTTGTTTAGGGTTAAAACGACGTAGTTTAGGGGTCCAATGCATAAGGAAAAAACCAAAAGACCCCTGACTTAAAATTTGTTGAATCGACCTACGAACTAATCGACGATCCATCGATGGATCCACGATCCATCCTGTCAGTCCGTCGATGACTTTAGAGACAAGGTTCCGAGGATCTCGACCTACAGACTGATCGACGATGGATCCACGATCCATCAAGTCAGCTCGTCGATCGACTTTAGAGACCAGGTTCTGAGTGCCTCGACCTACGTATTGATCGACGATGGATCCACGATCCGTCAAGTCAGTCTGTGGGTCATGCCTTAGAATGGTTTTTGTCTGAATTTCTGGAGATGGTTGCATATGCGAACCACAGACCACAAGTACGGGCCGTGGGTCACCCTACGGTCCATGGGTGGTAATCGTGGGTTGCACGTGCAACTTCTGGAAATATGCATTAAGTTCTGTTTTCAAATACGGGGTGTTACATTATCTCCCCCTTGGAAACATTCTTCCTCGAATGAAGACTAAACTAGCTGATATGGAGGGAGAGAGCTGCAAACCCTACCACTAAACACTGGAAACTGATTTCTGACTGAACTAAGTTCCAAGAACATACAAATACGCTGAAAATGCAAGTACAAACGGAAGGAACATGATACTAAGACTGAATCTCTACATGAATGACTAAAAAGCTGAAGATGAATTATTACCTCAAGCTGGAATGGAATCGAAAGGAAAGAGGTGAGGATACTTGGACTTCATGGCTGCTTCTGCTTCCCAAGTAGCGCCCTTTATGGACTGACTCATCCACAAAACCTTGACTGAAGCGACTTCTTTGTTTCTCAACCTTCGAACCTGACGATCAAGGATTTCAACTGGTACCTTTTCATAAGTAAGACTATCCTTCACAACTACACTTTCTAAAGGTACAATAAATGCTGGATCACCCACACACTTCTTCAATAGCGAAATGTGAAAAACTGGATGCATTGCTGCTAGTTCAGTTGGCAACTCAAACTCATATGCCACTCTACCAATCCTTTTCAAGATCTTGTAAGGGCCTACATATCTAGAACTAAGCTTCCTTTTTTTGCCAAATCTCATCACCCCTTTCATAGGCGACACTTTCAGAAAAACCCAATTATCAACTTGGAACTCTAATTCCCTTCTCCTTACATCTTCATAAGATTTCTGGCGACTCTGGGCTGTCTTAAGTCTATCTCTAATGGGTTGCACTTTCTCCATAGCTTCATGAACTGAATCTGATCCTATCAAGGCTGCTTCACCTACTTCAAACCAACCAACATGAGATCTACATCTACGCCCATACAATGCCTTATAAGGGGCCATCTGAATGCTGAAATGGTAACTATTATTGTAGGCGAACTCTATAAGAGGAAGGTGATCATCTCAACTACCCTTGAAGTCGATCACACAAGCTCTCAACATGTCCTCTAAAGTCTGAATGGTATGCTCTGCCTGACCATCCGTCTGTGGATGAAATGTTGTGCTAAGGTTAACCTGGGTACCAAGACCTTTCTGAAATGACTTCCAGAAATGAGAGGTAAATTGAGGACCTCTATCTGAGATGATAGAAAAAGGAATCCATGCAACCTGACTATCTCATTAATGTAAATCTTGGCGTAGTCCTCCGTCGAATCTGTAGTCTTGACCGCCAAAAAGCGAGCAGACTTAGTAACTTTGTCAACTATCACCCAAATAGAGTTATGCTGTCTGCGGGTATGAGGTAATCCTGTAATGAAGTCCATGTTGATCACTTCCCACTTCCAAGTAGGAATGTCGACCTCTTGAGTCATACCATTGGTTTCTGATGTTCTACCTTCACTTGCTGGCAATTGGGGCACTTAGCCACAAAATCTGCTATATCCCTCTTTATACCATTCCACCAAAAGACTTCCCGCAGATCACGGTACATCTTAGTGGCGCCTGGATGAATAGAATATCTGGAGTTATGGGCTTCTGCAAGAATATGCTGTCTCAACTCACCCACCTTAGGAACACGCAATCGACCCTGATAGCAAAGTACACCATCTCAACCTCAACTCTCTGTTGGTGGACTGCACCCTTAAGTTGAAGCAAGATTGGATCACTATCATGCTTTTCCTTAACCTCCGCTCCCAATGAAGATTCTGACCTATTCTGAACTGTTACACCACTATCTGATATGCTCATAAGGCGAACTCCCAAGCGAGCAAGCCTATGAACATCATTCACTAGCTCTTTTCTTTCTTCCTCAACATGTGCTACACTACCCATAGATAGTCTGCTAAGAGCATATGCTACTACATTGGCCTTACCAGGATGGTAATGCACACTCTTATCATAGTCCTTGAGGAACTCAAACCATCTCCTCTGGCGAAGATTTAACTCTTTCTGGGTGAAGACATATTGAAGGCTCTTATGGTCTGTGAACACATCTACATGAACACCATACAAGTAGTTCCTCCAAATCTTGAGTGCAAACGTCACTGCTGCAAGCTCGAGGTCATGAGTCGGATAGTTCTTCTCATGCACCTTAAGCTTTCTGGAAGCATAAGCTATTACCTTACCTCGCTGCATCAACACACAACCTAAGTCGACTCTGGATGCATCACAATAAATCACATAACCATCTGAACCCTATGGTAGAGTCAAAATAGGAGTTGTGGTCAACCTAGTTTTCAATTCTGTGAAGCTTTTCTCACAATCATCTAACCATCGAAATTTAACCATCTCCTGAGTCAACCTAGTCAATGGTGAGACTATGGATGAAAATCCTTCCACGAACCATTTGTAATAGCCCTCTAGACCCAAGAAAATTTTGATATCTGTAGCAGAGGTAGGTCTGGGCCATTGTTTCACTGCTTCTATCTTCTGGAATCTACTCGAATTCCTTCACTAGACACAATATGCCCAAGGAAGGTAACTGATTGTAACCAAAACTCGCACTTGTTAAATTTTGCAAATAACTGGCGGCCTTTGAGAGTTTGCAGAGCAATTCTCAAATGACTCGCATGTTCTTCCTCATTCCTAGATTAAATGAGAATATCATCAATAAAGACGATAACGAACAAGTCCAAGTACTGCTTGAACACTCTGTTCATCAAATCCATGAAAGCTGCAGGAGCATTGGTTAGTCCAAATGACATGACTACAAATTCATAATGACCATATCGAGTTTTGAAGGCTGTCTTCAGAATGTCACTATCTCTGACTCTAAGCTGATGATAACCAGATCTGAGGTCTATCTTTGAGAAATGACTAGCACCCTGAAGTTGGTCAAACAAGTCATCAATCCCGGGGATGAGATACTTATTCTTAATTGTGACCTTGTTCAACTACCTATAGTCAATGCACATTCTGAGAGAACCATCTTTCTTCTTTACGAACAACACTGTTTCACCCCATGACGAAATACTAGGTCTGATGAAGCCCTTATCTAGAAGGTCTTTCAATTCTTTAAGTTCTGATGGAGCCATTCTGTAAGGAGGAATAGAGATAGGCTGTGTATCTGGAAGGAGATCAATTCCAAAGTCGATTTCCCTATCAGGAGGAACTCCGAGAAGATCTTCTGGAAACACTTCTGAGAACTCATTAACCACAGGAACTGACTCAAGAGTTGGGGTTTCGGAGCTTGAATCCTTAACCCGACTAGATGATAAATATAACCCTTAGAGATCATCTTTCTAGCCTTAAGGTAAGAAATGAATCGACCCATAGGCGCTAAACTACTACCTTTCCATTCTAAGCTTGGTTCGTCTGGAACTGAAAACGAACAATCCTAGTTCTACAATCGACCAAGGCATAACAGGAATGTAACCAATCCATGCCTAGAATGACATCGAAGTTTACCATTTCTAACTCTACAAGATCTGCTGATGTGACTTTCTGAGAGACTGTGATAGGGAAATTTTTGTATACCCGTCTAGCTATAACTGGGTCACCGACTGGAGTAGAGACTGAGAAGGATTCTGGGAGAGTTTCTCGACAAACATTGAATCTGACCGCTATATAAGGAGTTACAAAAGACAAAGTAGTCCTTGTTGTCTTTCCACTGAGTGAGCCATATGTGAGCCACATCCTTAAGCTGGTAGGATGCCAATTCCACCCTATCACTACTAGTCACTTGGATCACTCCAATCTTAACCTCATCAATGAAATTTTGTGGATCCTCACCAACTTGCAACCCTAAAAACTCAGGTGGATTCATCCTTAAAAAATATCGAACCCTAGATGCCACTGATCCACCATTTCTATTAGTAGGAATTGGAACCTGCTGATTGTTCTTGTTGGTCATATCTGAGCCAAAAGCTAAATCGGCGTTCCAAAACTCTGCATTCAAAACTTCATGATCTGGGACTAAAGGAACTACATTAGTGTGCATTAGCATTCCTTGCGTAAGCTCTATACGGAGGCATGATCTTAAGAGCATAACGATGTATTAGAAATGAGATCATACCAACACATGATAAGAATATCAAGAAAGTGAAGTTTTCCTAAATCACCTCGTAGCCTCCCTCTCATTAGATGTGATGCATTTCACACCCATGAAAAGGACTCTACTTAGTGCGGCTTTTCAGAAATCTTAGGACACTTAAACCTAGTGCTCTGATACCAAGTTTATCACGCCCCGAGCTACCCTCGAGACACGGACACGGGACCTAGGATCACAAGTGACCCCAAGCTAACCCTGATGGCATAATCATGAGCATACTAAAGATAAACTGAGAAATAAAGTTGATGTGGAAGCTAATCATAGGTAAATCTGAAATGATGGGGAATACCCATATACTAACTGAATATATAAAATCTGAGAGTTTCAATACAAAGAAATATCAAACTCGAAAGACTAAGCTGAATCTAACTATGTCTGAAAATAGCCTCTAACTAACTAGAAGTGCTAGGACATGCCCCAGCTAAGTCTAGCAAAACTGAAACTAAAAGACTGAAATAATGAAAAGATAACATGACTGTTGTCCTCGAAGAATGAAGACTCACCACTGATGCTGCTAAATGGAGATCGGGAACCGACCTAAACGTGATCTGGATGCTGAGAATCTGAACCTACATCACAAAAAGATGTAGTGCAGAGTTTGTGTCAGTACTTGAAAGATACTGAGCATGAGGGATAAAATAAAGCTAAATAAACATATAACTGAACGAGCAATAAAGCAAGAGCATAATCTGAACATGATATAGATACTGAATACTGAACTAACAGAATGCAATGACCAAATTTATAACATGCTAATGCTGAATACTGACTGTACTAAAATATGGTCAAGGCAATGGAGTGTGATTGAACTGTAATAAGCGACAATAAAACCACATGAGCTAAATATGGAGTCTGATGTATACGCCCCATCGAGAGGACCCAATATACCCGGCAAAAGGTATAGAGGCATGCTGGCGTGATCACTAAATGATGCCCACGAAGGGGACTTACACCTACGTGACTCGTAGTTCTGGGACTATATGGGTACACTGAACCCTAGTCCAACTCAGTATTATGCTACTCCAAATAGATTAAGTGATTAACACATTATGACTGAATTTCTGTAATATTGGATAGCTCAAAACTGGACACGCAAAACTGAGAATGCAACAATTAATCTGATAATTATGCATTCATAAATTGAGGCATGTATAACCGAGTACTGAAATATCTAACCTAGCATGTGTAATTCAAGAACTAAAGAAATACATAGCTAAGGTTCTGAAATTCATGCAATAAACTAAGCAATAACATGATAATCTGATTTGGAACATTCAAATAACTAATTCATGATGATCTGTTGAAATTCTAGAAACCCTAGGTCTGTTCATAATCATGGAATCAAGAATCTGACTGAATTCTAGGGACCTAATGGGCTAAAGGAACCCACTAGTGAAATCCCACATACCTGGTGACGAATTCCACGGAGAAATCTTTTGATTTTGGGGCTGGAACTGATGGAATCTTACTGTGTTCTTGAACTAGGGTTCTTGACTTCTTTCTCCTCTTATGCTCTAATTTTTCTAAGTTTTGATTAAAAAATTGACTTAGGTAAGTTCTAGTTATGTTTCTAGGCTAAAACTAAACAAAACCACATTGTTTAGGGTTAAAACAACGTAGTTTAGGGGTCCAACGCATAAGGAAAAGACCAAAAGACCCTGACTTAAAATCTGCTAAAGCAACCTACGGATTGATCAACGATGGATCCACGATCCGTCTTGTCAGTCCGTCGATGAATTTAAAGACCAGGTTCTGAGGGTCTCAACCTACAGAATGATCGACGATCCGTCAATGGATCCACGATCCGTCAAGTCAATTCGTCGATGGACTTTAGAGACCAGGTTCTGAGGGCCTCGACCTACGGATTGATCGACGATGGATCCACGATCCGTTAAGTCAGTCTGTGGGTCATGCTTTAGAATGGTTTTTGTCTGAATTTCTGGGGATGGTAGCAGATGCGAACCACGGACCACCAGCACGGGCCGTGGGTGGCAATCGTGGGTTGCACCTGCAACTTCTAGTAATCTGCATTAAGTTCTATTTTCGGATATGGGGTGTTACAAAAATACTATTTCTTACCCATTTTCTATTTATTTTAAAAATATTATATAAACAAATGTTTAGAAAATTAATCCCAAAAAAATAGTGTGCCTACCGAGTTTCAAACCCACGTTTTAGGGGCTTGAAGAACTTCGTTGAGTGCGCAGCAACCGCTGCACCAACTGCTTCACTTTGTTTATGGGTTCGCAGGAAATATATATATACATTGTACTTCATATTTTAATACAAATATAGGATCTACGGAAAAGCCAGTGGGTTCGTCCGAACCCCCCATCGAATATAGTAGCTCTGCCCCTGAACACAATGAGATTGGAAAAATGTTGGTTTTGTTCTTCAACTGTATATCCAGGCCATGGTATTCAATTAGTTCGGAATTAAACGACCCAAAGGTAGAATATTAAGCTTTCTTGCCTATTTGATTAAAGTCAGTTGAATTTGATTTCCATTACTTGTCTATGTTATATGATTGCCATAGTTAATGGTACAATACTTAATTTGCTGGACTCATTGTTTTCTGTAACAAAATCACAAGATAAGTATCCCCGTAAAGGAAAAGCTTTCTGTGTTTTCTCTCCGTAGGTCTAAGTGCCACAACAACTATGTTGTTTTGTGGTGGTTTAGTTTCTACTATTGGCACCATGTTTTCTGCAAATTATTCAAACACACAAAAGACAACAAATTCTAGTATAAGAGAACTCACAAATTGAAGGAAATGATAGAATCTCATGCCGAGTGGCACTTCAAATAAGAATATAACTTATATACACCGGCAATAGAAACAACTCTTACATTATTAGTGTATTTTAATGGCAAGTGAAAGTCAAGAGAGGGGGTGAATTAAAATTCCCTTTAGTCGACTTCCTACTCTGGTCAGTCGACTTATTAGTAAAACAGATATACAGAGATAGTAAAAGCAGTAAGTAAATGACACAAAAAGTTTACACTGGTTCGGAATATCGATGTGGTGCCTAGTTCTAGTCCCCTTGGGTTACAAGGGTTTCCTTAAGAGCTTGTTGAGAACTTGGGTGTTTCAGAATGTTACAATTTAGAGCCTTGTCTGATATGCAAATCAGATCATCTTTTTCGACACAACCTCTACTTGTATAACATACACTTAGATCTTTCTTTCTCTTTTGTTTTCAATTGTTTACTCAAGTGTGTACAAAGTTTTATGAAAGATAAAAGAAGATTACAATATAAGTTCAAGTGAAGTGTGTGCTTCACAACTATGGCTAAGAGAGGTTATATAGCTTTGGAGGACTTTTCTCTTTTATGGAAACCCAAGGGAGTTTGAATCAAGGATCTTTGATTGAGTCCTTGATTTTATTCTAATTGATTTGATGATCTTTTTGTGGTCTTGAATCTTGGTTGATTTTGTTATCTTGAATGCATCCGTTGATTTCGATTTCTTCTTTTGTAGTCTTGGATGTTGGCTGATCTTTGCTATCTTGAATGTATCCCTTGACTGATGGAGTTTTGTATCTTTTGTTGATTTCCTTCATCCTAGGCAGATGTTAGAATTAATGCTTGGTCTTGGATATTTCTTGATTGATATGTTCCCTGAATACTGGAATCTTGATTTATTTGTTTTCTTTTTGTGTCTCGTACAACACATGGTTTTCCATCTTGATGTAGTGTGTTTTGACTTCTTTCCTTTTTGATTTCTTTGCCTTGATTGATGATTTTGGCTATCTTGAATATATTCTGCATCCCTTGATTGATGAACATATTTTCTCCTTCTTTAGGTGTTACATTCTTGGCTCATCTTTTTTCTTCTTTGCCTGCAACGAGTCACAAGTCAGTTAAGTGTTTCATTATTAAAATTATCCGATTCTATGAGGCTAACAACAAGTACATGATATAGTTACATTTTGTTACAAGTTACTTTAACTTGATACACCGTGGAATCCACCAATGTGTGTGCAAGCTGGCGTAGGCACCATGTCAATAGTTTTCAGCAGACAATGCTCGGGGCTTTGAAATATTAGCTTGGTTTTGGGGCTATACAAGAATATATGGTGGTATATAAAGATCAATCAAGTAATAATTGTAGGCAACAAAAATCATAAAAGAATTTTAAACGAAGACTTCACTTTTAGTCTTCAGTTCACATTCCAAAACAGTCTTCAAAGGCTTACCTTTTCCAGACAATAATTTATGAAGTGCTTCTTTCTTAGTTTAACTTTCATTTGTCCAAATTTTCAGAAAAAAAACTGTCCTTCAATCAAAATCAATCAGAAAGTTCCTCAACTAATGTGAGATGCTTAACACCCTCCGCACGTCAAAGAATATGTAATAATATATCAAAGAGGCCCAACAATATGTAATAGGCTGCTACTCTAGGCTCGCGCCACTTCTTCAAGTCCATCCCTTCTTTCAAAAATCAACAAACAATAGTAGTATAGGTATTAGGTGATGTTCGAGCTAACGTGGACTATTTCATTGAATACTTAAAATACCTTCCTAGATAGCTTTGGATTCATAGATGTCACTAGCTTCTTCCATGACTAGGTTCGGCTTCATTGCCATCACACCCATAATCATGGTTCACCCTTTTGAGTCACTGGCAGCTTCAGAATTATCGCCTTGACTAGCTTTTTGTTCCTCGGTGCAGAGAATAGTGATGCTTCAGATTTCTCATTGAAAATATTGTAGAAGAATGTTGCTTCAATTTTGACAAACATAAAAAAGTATCTGAATATTAAGTTAGACGGAGATAGAGAATTATTAGTCATACAAGGCAAACCTGAGAAGTGAACCTCTGTTGTGTCCATTTATTGAAATCAACTACTTTCCCCACATATTCATAATTCACATGTTGAAGACTCGGTGTACTCACAGATATTCCCTGTTGGACAAACGTCTTCATTTCAGGGCAGCTATATATCTTCACTTCTTTAAGAAATGGAATTTGAGGAGCATGCTCTGTCAGAAAGAAATGCCCCAGACTAGGCAGTCCGTTAAGATTCAGCACTTCCAACAGGGGAAATAAGGTCATGATTCCTTCTCCTTGTTGTTCCTTTTCTGTGATCACTTTTTCCATTGATTGGCAGTCTTCAATCTTTAGCTCCCGGAGATTCAGAAGACCACTGGCCACTGGTTGAGACATCAAGTTTCTCAATTTTCAGCAATTACTTACTTGTAATTTTCCAAGTTTGCTGAAGTAGGCAGTTGGACGTTGGTAAGAGCATAGTGCATTTATGCTGTTAGCCCCCGAGATATATAGCTCTTCCAAGTTGGGACAAAAAATCTGAAAATGTTGAAGGGATGAAAATTGAATATATATAGCTTCAAGTAGAAATCCAAAAATGAACAATATATCATCCTACATCAAGGTAACAGGAAGTGGAAAACTAAAAAGAGTTGCTTAAAGTGATGAACATATATAACTATCACTATTTACTAGTTAAAATGGAAAGAGAGCAGTAATTAGTTATAAAGACAAACCTTAGAATTGAACATTACTTTCATGTAAAATATGGGGGAAAACAATCAAGCATTCGTAGAGTCAAATTCTCCATCCTCAAAGACATCAACAACCTACTTCATTGTGCATTCCCTTATCTCCAATGGCCAAACAATTGGACTGCTTTGCTCAAGGTGGTAGGGGGCTGCTGGCAGGATGTTCAGGTCAAGGAAATCAAGTGGATCAGTCCTCCGGATAATATCTTCAAGCTGAATACAGATGGAAGTGCACTTGGCAACCCAGGGCATATTGGAGGTGGAGGAATTCTTAGGAATTCTAATGGAAACTTGGTGTATGCTTTCATCATTCCATTAGGAAGGGGTACCAACAAACAAGATGAAACTCTTGCAGCTGCTCATGGTATTAATTGGTGTCTTCCACGTGGTTACAAAAGGATCATCCTCGAAGTTGATTCGGAGCTGCTGACCAAATGGATTTCACACAGAATCAAGCAGCCATGAATCCTGCAACAATTCATCACACCTCTTATCAATACAATCAACCAGCTGGAGTTTTTTCAGTGCACGCATACTTACAGGGAGGCGAACAGTACAGCAGATTTCCTTTCAAAAAGAAGCCACAAAACTGATATTATTCTTCATTACTACACCTACCAGTTGAGGCTAAAGGAAGTTTTTTGTTGGAAAAAATGGGCATGTCCAATTTAGAAGGAGGAAATTGAGAAGAATTAAACAGTCCCTTGATTTTGCTTTCAATCTGTTTGTATAGATGTCTCTATACCCTTGTTTAATTCTCCTTTTCAAGTTAGCTATTTCATTAGATATAGCTTATTTGAATAGGTCTAGGTTTTTTTATTTCTTTTCTTACTTTTGTAAGGGGAGAGTCTCCCTTATTTATGCTTACTAGTAACTTTGTATCGAAAGGAGTCCTCTCTTTTAGGTGCATAGTTCGTAGGTTTCTTTTCTAGTATGGGGATGAGTAGACTATCCTTAGTAGGAAGGTCGACTCATGAACCACCATAGGTTCGGAGGTAAGGTTTTATGTCCCCTCCTTGTATTTCTGTTGTTTTTATTTATGTTAATGCCTGGGGGTGTTGCTAAGCCCCTACCCCCAAGGATCGTTCCAATAAAAAAAACAAAATAAAAAAAAAACATTACTTTCACCTCATCATCACTCTCAAGACTCACAGATATTCCCTGTTGGACAAACGTCTTCATTTCAGGGCAGCCATATATCTTCACTTTTTTAAGAAATGGAAATTTAAGAGCATGCTCCGTCAGAAAGAAATGCCCCAGCTTTGGCAGTCTTCGAAGCTTCAGCTCTTCCAATAGGGGAAATAAGGTGATGATTCCTTCTCCTTGTTGTTCCTCTTTTCTGATCACTTCTTCCATTGAATAGCAGTCTTCAATTTCTAGCTTCTGGAGATTCAGAAGACCTCTAGCCACTAATTGAGACATCAAGTTTCTCAATTCTCCGCAATTAAATACTTCCAATATTTTAAGTTTGCTCAAGTAGTCAGTTGGAAGTTGGTGAGAGCATAGAGCACTTATGTTGTTTCATAGCAGTTTCAAGTTGGGACAAGAAACCTGCAATCTTCCAAGTATCAAACTTTTTTGCAGATACACTTGGAGCTATATATGAGAAGCCGAAAGTGCTTAAACATCTAAGGTCAAATTACTAAAATAAAACAAGTGTTTTAAAATTAAAGCATTCTTTTTAAAAAAAAACATAGAATACTAAATGACATGAGAAAATAAATGCACATATCCGTGCAAATGAAAAGACATTATCAAATTAAATGAGTTGTTACAATATTTAACCCCAAAAAACCTACTCTCTAATTAGTAATTGCTTACCATGACGGTCCAATTTATAAGGCTGCAGATGTAGTTGTGGTGAATACTAGGATATTGTTCTCAGCCAAAAAAAGAATAGTAGATTATACTCCCTCTCATATATGTCGTTGATCCTTAATATTTGTCATTTAACAAAATCAATGCATAAATGACGCTATTCTTTTTATTTTACCCTTGAAAGTATGAATTTGACCAACATAGAAAAAATAAATGATTAATTCATGTTCATTGATCAATTTATTTATTAATCAAAATAAATTATTTTATGTTCATTTATTGAAAATCTGACTTCAAAAGAATACTAAATAATTGTACAATGATAAACTTACATAGTTTCTTAAGGGACGTACAAATTTAAAATGATGGCATATAAATAGGAACGGAGGGAATAGAATCCTATTTCTTCATTTTTGCCACACTTGTGATAATTCGATTTGGATTAATGGATTTAGGAGTTGCGGTGTTGTTCGAGGAGAAAAAAATCTTTCACGTAATTTGCATGATGGTTTTTGTAGCTTTTTTCTGTTCTTGGGCTTAATTTGTTTAATACATTATTTTTTTCCTATGCTAGGAGATATATTACAACATATGATGTTGTATAAAATATGTTTGAAAATTGAAATATGATGAACAGGTGGATCAACTAGCTAGTGGCGGATCTATCATAACGAAAATTTATATATCTATATATATTATATCTTGTAAATATACATTGTGATTTATGTTTTAGGTCTTAAATAATTAGCATTAATCAGAATCATATCATGGCATACCATCTTGGCCATGTTCTATAGTTAAAGTAGTAAAATTCTTATATCATTATTGCACAATATCATCTTGTTTTAGTTTAACTCAATGAAAAAGATTCTTGAATTTGATTGGTTAAAAAGAAGAAGGTGTTGAGTTGATAGGAACTCAAAGAATTGTGTATTGAATGTATATTTTCTTCCATCTATATTGTTATGAATAAAGTCTTAAGAAGGATGTGTATGTGGCATTTCTTCTCTATTTATATATATATTTTTGTTTTCTCTCTATTAGACTTTAATTTAATTTTCATTGAATTTATGATTGTTGTAAATTTTTATTTTTGTTTGGGCTAAGTTAACCATTTGTGACATTATTGAAAGTTTGCTAATTACTAATTAATCAAAGTTCAAATTTTACAATAAATTGCTTTAAAAAAATTACATGGGACACATGTATCCATAAACTAGTTTTATACTAAAAGTGGGAAGCTCCTATCTTCAAAATTGAATTACTATTTTGCCCTTGCATTAAATTAAAATATAATTAAATTTCTAATTAAATAATACACCCTCTATCCCAATTTATGTGACTTTTACTTTCTTTTATGGTCAGTCCCAAAAAGAATGACACGTTTCTATATTAAGTAACAATTTAACTATAAAATGTCTATTTTACCCTTAATGAAATGATTTACAGTCACACAAATTTCCATCATTCATTTTGGAGTACCACAAGTTTTAAAAGTCTTCCTTTTTTTCTTAAACTCCGTGCCGAGTCAAACTACCTCACATAAAATGAGACAGAGGGAGTAACATTTTAATGCAGTAATGTGTTCCACCCTTCAAAAGTTGAAACCAAATTAGCCTATAGTCATTATTATTTGTCCATATTAATGCATAAGAAATTAAATTAAGATAAAAAATTGAAATCCATTAAATAGTAAATTAATGGCTATAAATTATAATGACATGTTAATTGGCAAAAAACAAACTAAGCCCTTAGGATCAACTAATCCGGTTCTCCTTTACAAAATATTCTTCTGAAAATTAAATTTATTTATTATTTTTCTCCTTTATTGTTTAAACTATTCACCTTCATAATTCATATCTATTCAACTGCTACTTTTAATATTCATAACTTTCATTCTTTTTAGGCATAATATATAAATGTGCCCTTTAATTTGGTCTCATTTCACATTTATATCCTCCAATTTTGGGTGTGCACAAGTAGACACTTAAACTTGTATAAATTGAACAAATAGACACATGATTTGTACATGACATAATATACGTAGGATGCTCCGTAGGACACAAATTATCATGTAGGATGTCACGTAGGACGTGTGCGTCTATTTGTTCAACTTTATACAAGTTTAAGTGTCTTCTTATGCACACCTAAGTTGAAGGGCATAAATGTGAGTTGAAGCCAAGTTAAAAGGGCATATTTATGTATTATACCTTCTTTTTATATTGCTAATCTTAATATCCGTAACTCTCATTCTTATTGTATTCATAACCTTCAACTATTTAATTTAAAACTTTTAAAATTTCTTTTGATATTCCTCCATTTTTATCTACATGAATTCATATATTGTTTTTGGTTTCATGAAACCCCTTCCCAAGCTTATCATTTCATTCTATAGTTAAAGTTGGTCCTAATACATAAATGTGTCCTTTAACTTGGATTCAGATCTACGCCCTTCAATTTTGGGTGTGCACAAGTAGACAGTTAAACTATCCAAAAGTCGAACAAGTAGATATATGAGTCTTATGTGGTCCACCTACGTGGTAATTTGCATAATATGACATCCTACGTGTATTATGCCACATAAAAATGTGTGTGTCTACTTGTTCAATTTTATTCAAATTTAAGTAATTATTTTGTATTTTTTTTCATCTATATTTTTATGATTAAAGTCTTAAGAAGGATGTGCATGTTGTATTTTTTCCTTCATTGTTTATCCTTTTGTGTTTTCTTTCTATTAGACTTCATTAATGTAAATTTCTATGAATTTCTTACTGTCGTAAATCTGTATTCTTATTTGGTTCAAGTTAGCCATTTGTGACTTTATTGAAAGTTTGTTAACTACTAAACAAAATTCAAAATTTATAGTTGACTGTTTAAAAGGAATTAATTTCAAACATTAAAATACATCATCATGTGGTGTTTTTTGTCACACTCTTCAAGTTTTATTTGTAATTGTTTCATTATTACTCATTGCAAGTAGTTTCATAGAACTCTTATCATTCTACTGGATCTGTTTAACATTGTTATGGGACACACATGCAAGTGTCCATAAACTAGTATATATAATAAAACTAAAATTCAAAAGAAAAAGTACAAGCAAGGGGATATGTCTTACCTTATTAATTCTCATGAAGAGCAAAATATAAAGTATTTAGGATGAGATGCAGATTCAGAATTTGAAATTTATAGATATCTCTAAAACCTCAGGATAATATCCAATAACAATCATGTTCATAATCAAGGTATCACTAGATATTAATAATACAAATTAAAGTCTAGGCAAAAGCTGTTGGGTTCACGTGAACCCTTGGGTTACAAGATTGCAGTTTCGCCTAGGGGTGACTGAATGGATAATTTATATGAGAACTTATTCAAATTAACCCATTTTTAAATGAGTTGGGTACTCAACTCATTTAAATAGATTAAAAAATGAGTAAAACTCATGTTATTAATTTAAAAGTGGATATTTAAATGGATAGAATGAGTAAAAGAGACTCATTCATAAAAGAAAGAAAAAAGACATCAATAATTTTTTGGTTATAGGTGGTTGGGGTAGGGGGTGCGAGGGAAGAACTTTCTGAAAATATTTTTTTTTTGAGAAGGGGCTGGAAGGAGGAGGGTGATAAAAAAGAGTTTAAAAAATTACATAATTCTTTTTTATAAAAAACAAAGAAAAATGTACAAGTACCCCCCTAGATTATGACCGAAATTCCAGAGACACACCTTAACTAAACTAAGGTCCTATTTGTTAGAAAAACTATATGCACAGCGGAAGCATATTAGAATCTTACTGCTTACATGAATAATAGATAATCAATACCGTTTATGCTAGAACACATAATCATGCTAAAACACATAAACTTGCTGAAATTTAATTCAATAAATACCTCTTGAAGCGTGAGCAGATGCCTTCAAGCGAATTAGACAGACCTTCAAGCGAATCCACAAGATAGACAACAACTATGGTCTTCTATAGTGATCCCAAGTTCACATCTGAACTCTCTCAATACTTGGGTGGGCAAGTATCGTATAGAAAACTGATTGATCTTTCTAGGGTTAGAAGAATCCCTAATTATAGAGATTTCTTTCCGTCTAAAGAGGAGAACAAAAAACAGTCTATTTTCTTCGACCAGAAAAAATACACGTCTGTTTTCTTTTTATAAGAAAAACCACGCTTGTCTCCCCTTTTCCCTTTAGAATTAGGATTCTGAGTTCTAGTTAAATATGGGCACTGTAGGGACCACATAATTAATTACTGAGGGTTCCTATTATGGAAATAATTCCAAATAATTAATTTGAATTATTCTTACCATAATAAATTACAAATCATTCCACTAGAAATTCGTAATTGCACTCCTTTATTTATATTTCGAAATTCCCCATTAAACACTTATGTAATTCCCCATGTTAAGATTACAAATACTAATCAATAAATTAAATTACTGACAAATTTAATTTAATGATTAATTTCCTATAGAGCACTACTTAACTTATTTCATGTGTCGGATTCATAAATCTACTTGCAAGGTTTGACACGATGAAAACTTATAAGTTTCTCAAAAAGACATATCAATCAATTTCTATAATGAGACATGAATTCCATCAACTAACTTATTATTTCACCAATATATATTATTATCCAATCTACCAGGCATATTGACCCATCTCAGAATCTGACCTTTTAATAAATCAAAACGATAATTAATATATACAGATCATAATAGTTATATCAAGATTAAGAATATAAGTACATTTAATAGTTTAGAGAATATGT